>JBBGZY010002715.1:0-122500 GCA_037952925.1 Lithobates clamitans
GGGATTTAGAGAAGAGAGGGGGAGAGAGAGAAGAGAGGGGGGAGAGAGAGGAGAGAAGGGGAGATAGAGAGAAGAGAGGGGGGAGAGAGAGAAGAGGGGGAGAGAGAGAAGAGAGGGGAGATAGAGAGAAGAGAGGGGGAGATAGAGAAAAGAGAGGGGGAAAGAGAGAAGAGGGGGAGATAGAAAGAAGAGAGGGGGAGATAGATAGAAGAGAGGGGGAGAGAGGGAAGAGAGGGGGAGATAGAGAGAAGAGAGGGGGAGAGAGAGAAGAGAGGGGGAGATAGAGAGAAGAGAGGGGAGATAGAGAGAAGAGAGGGGGAACAGAGAGAAGAGAGGGGGAGAGAGAGAAGAGAGGGGGAGAGAGAGAAGAGGAGGGAGATAGAGAGAAGAGAGGGGGAGAGATAGAAGAGAGGGAGAGAGAGAGGAGAGGGGGAGAGAGAGAAGAGGGGGAAAGAGAGAAGAGAGGGGAGATAGAGAGAAGAGAGGGGGAGATAGAGAAAAGAGAGGGGGGAAAGGGAGAAGAGGGGGAGATAGAAAGAAGAGAGGGGGAGATAGAGAGAAGAGAGGGGGAGAGTGAGAAGAGAGGGGGAGATAGAGAGAAGAGAGGGGGAGAGAGAGAAGAGAGGGGGAGATAGAGAGAAGAGAGGGGGAGATAGAGAGAAGAGAGGGGGAACAGAGAGAAGAGAGGGGGAGAGAGAGAAGAGGGGGGAGATAGAGAGAAGAGAGGGGGAGATAGAGAGAAGAGAAGGGGGAACAGAGAGAAGAGAGGGGGAGAGAGAGAAGAGGGGGGAGATAGAGGGAAGAGAGGTGGTGAGAGAGAGAAGAGAGGGGGGAATAGAGAAGAGAGGGGGAGAGAGAGAAGAGAGGGGGGAGAGAGAGGAGAGAAGGGGAGATAGAGAGAAGAGAGGGGGGAGAGAGAGAAGAGGGGGAAGAGAGAGAAGAGAGGGGGAGATAGAGAGAAGAGAGGGGGAGATAGAGAAAAGAGAGGGGGGAGAGAGAGAAGAGGGGGAGATAGAAAGAAGAGAAGGGGAGAGAGAGAGAAGAGAAGGGGAGAGAGAGGAGAGAGAGGGGGGAGAGGGGTAGAGATAGATAGATAGATAGATAGATAGATAGATAGATAGATAGATAGATAGATAGATAGATAGATAGATAGATAGATAGATAGATAGATAGATAGATAGATAGATAGATAGATATAACAGAATCAAAATATAATAAAGGAGAAGTATGGACTGGAGGTTTTTTAGTGATTCTTCTCTTGTGGGAAGTAACTTATGTCACAGAGATGGTTCACGCTGTAGAAGGATCCCGACTTTAATGTTGGGATCCACACAAATGGCTGGACTGGCTGCTGACTCCTCCTCTCATTGCTGAGAGTCTCCAGGAGAGTCAGTTCCCTAGCACTGTCCCTCTCCTCTCCTATGAGTGTCCAATTATTGTCTGTGCTGACCCAGCTCCCCTGCCCCTCCCCTGTGTCCCTACATAATATTTTGTGTAGCAGCTGGGGAAGGAGTGAAGGGGAAATACTACAGAATGTCACCCGAGTGACAGCTCTGAGTCTGCTGGGGCTGCTGTTATCACATCCAAGATGGCGGCACCAAGTGGCAGTCTCAGAGCTTTTAAATATCTACACAAATGCGGCTTCTACAGGTAAATAATATATAAAATAGGCTAAATGCTCATATCATCTTATAGAAAGATTTTTGTGGAAAATAGTGGTCTGGTGGGCTTTTCAAGGTTTTGAGGTTGTTATATGTAATGTAGAAATTGTTGTACAATATCACTCCACCACATTCAGCCGGCTGGACTCTGCATTCTATGGGATCGGGTTGGCTGGATATCTCCATGCTCTATTCTATTCATCTTTGCTGATAACATGCTGCCTATAGACAGGAATGGATGACCACACAAGGCTCAGATAAATGAGAGTCGTGCACAGAGGAAATCACACTCAAGGCTGACTAAAAACATAATAGCAGATTATTATTATTATTATTATTATTATTATTATTATTGTACAGAGTTTATATGATTATTATTATTATTATACAGTGTTTATATGTTTATTATTATTATTATTATTATTATTATTATTATTATTACAGGGTTTATATTATTATTATTATAAAAGGTTTATATTATTTTTTTTCAAGATTTATATCGCACCAAATGTTTACACAGCTTTTAACAAAATACCGATACTTCTCGTTTAACGACTTACCTGTTTATTGATCGCTCGGACTTACGACGTGCCATACATCATTGTATTGTACAGTACAGAATTTTCGTTTGTGTTCTGGACTTATGAAAACAACGTTATTGAGATAAAGCTTTGTGTTTAGACGTTTTTTCCACAATAAAGTACAGTAATTAAGAATGCTTAAAATATTGATTAGTTGTGGCTCCTCGTTTAATGACCTGGTCGTTAAGTGAGGAAAGCCTGTAAAGGGGGACGGAACAGTTACACTACAATTCAGTACCTTAGGAGGGCCTTGCTCATAAGAGCTTACACTCTAATAGGTGAGGGGCAAGTTGTACAATAACTGTTAAGGATGAGCTGATGGAGAAAAGTGAAATTTAAAGCGGAGTTCCACCCATTTAAAAGTCAGCCGCTGCAAAAGTGTATCTGCTGACTTTTAATAATCAGACCCTCACCTGTTCCACGGTCCAGCGATGCGGGCGCACGAAGCCCCGCTCCTCCCCCCTCCTCTCCGCAGCGCCGGAATTCTAACTGTATGCGCCGGGCTGTGACTTCACAGCCGGACATGCACTGTGCATGCACAAGCCGCGCTGCGCGCTGTGGATGGATCTGTGATGTGTCCCAGAAGATTGCAGGGAGGGAGGGGGGAGGAGTGATCTTCCTTCCGGTGCCGCGGTGCCCAGAGGAGGAAGTTGGGGCTGGGTGTCTGTAAAAAGAGGTAAAAAAATGACATGCCCGAATGTGGCATGTCAGAGGGTCACCAGCACTTAAAGCGGAAGTTCCATTTTTGGGTGGAACTCCACTTTAAATTTCAGGCGGAGGTGGGATAGGCTTCCTGAATAGATGAGTTCTTAGAGGTTAAAGGTGGACATATTAGGAGATAGTTGGACGGATTGGGGGCAGGGAGTTCCAGAGAATAGGAGAGGCTCTTGAGAAGTCCTGGAGAAGGTGATGGGAGAGCAGTAGATCTTGAGGGGAGCAAAGAGGATGGTTTGGTGATATTTCCGGGACATGGTTGGTAGCTCGGGGCAGAGTTGCGGGTGGCTTTTGTATGATGTTGGGCTAGCAGAAGCCAGTGGAGGGATCAGCAGAGAGTGACGGCAGCCGCAGACCAGTTATCAAAGTTTATGAATCTGGCAGCAGCATTCTTGATTGACTAAAGGGGGAAAGCCTGTGCAGAGGTAGACCAAGGAGGAGGAAGTTGCAATAGTCGAGGGACGAGATATGATTGGGGTAGGGAGTCCCAGAAGATGGGAGAGGCTCTGCAGAAGTCCTGGAGCTGAGCCTGAGAGTCGATGATGAAGGAGCCAGAAATCGGGAGTGAGGAGGACGGTTTGGGTGATATTTTGGGTTGGTGATGTAGCTGGGGGCAGACTTGTGCATGGCTTTTTATGTTGTTCTTGACTTTTATACACTGAGTTAGTGGAAGTCAGTGGAGGGATCAGCGGAGAGTGAGGGCAGCTGAAGACCGGTGTCTTGCCGAGAAAGTTCCCCCGGCAGATAAGGACCCCCCTGCACTGCGCAGGCGCAGCGCTTGCGCAGTACGAACGATTAAGGAGCCGCCGAAGATAGCCGAAGCTGAAAACCTGCAATCAGCTGTACACGGCGCCTGCGACCTGAGTCCAGGTTCCTTCCCCACCATCCAAGTGGACATAGAGGTAGAATAAAAAAGTGCCGAGCGAAGCGAGTCCGTGCCCGAAGCGTGGCGAGCGAAACAAGCCCGCGAGGGGCCCTGTTACAGGCGCCGTGTACAGCTGACTTACAGCTATTCAGCTTCGGCTATTTCCGGGGCTCGTACTGCCGAGGGGAACTTTCTTGGCAGAACACCGGCTAGCAAAGTTGACTGAAGGTTGAGTTAGTGGACTAAAGGGGGACATCCTGTGTGTAGGTAGACCAAGGAGCACAGACTTACAATAGTGGAGGTGAGAGATAACCGGGGAGTGAAATAGTAGCTTTGTGGTGTCATTAGTTAAGCCGGCCACGCGTGGATCGGAATTTGTGCGGTGCAGCAGGGGGTGGTCGAGATTCAATCAATGCATGGGCAGCCTGTTGGATTTTTTACATTTCGGTTACTACCGGCGGCTATAACTGCTGGCAATAATCATTGTGCTCTGCCGGCTGGGAAGGCTCCCCTCACCCCCTACCCTCTTCCCCCGGCAGAACACAATAGCTCTGCAGGAGGCATTCACGATTCAGGAATTCAGGGGTGGAACAATTTTCTTTCCTTCCACGGTGGAAGTCATCTATGGGCTGCTTAAGGAAGGGTCGTGCGATTATCGCACCCAGAGATCAGACATCAGAGGGACAGTTTTCTCTACAACTTTCACTGGATCTTCTCCTGACCTAAAAGCAGAAACCCCCTTTAAGGATTGGCCCAATGATCACTGTATGAAGGCAAAGTGTTACATTGTATAAACGGAAGATCTGTAACTTCTCTGACTTTGTTGCTCATTCTGTGGGGAGGAAATAAAGGTGCCACACAATGCCAGATTAAGGCAGGAAGTCAACGGTGGAAAATACTGCCCCCCCCCCCCCCCCCCCCCATTATACAACACTTATCAGATCTGATATTCACCAAAATCTATGAAATATTTCTCCATGAATAATGTACAAGCTTCTGATAAAAACATATAGAGTGGGGAAAATAATTATTTGATCCCCTGCAGATTTTGTAAGTTTGCCCTCTGTGTAAAACATGATATGCAAAACATGACTTAGTAGTTGGTGGAGAAACCCTTGTTGGTGATCACAGAGGTCAGACGTTTCTTGTAGGTGGTGATCAGTTTCCACACATCTCAGGAGGGATTTTGGTCCACTCTTCTTTACAGATCTTCTCTAGATACTTAAGGTTTCTTGGCTGTCTCTTGGCAACTCGAAGTTTCAGCTCCCTCCATAAATGTTCTATAGGATTAAGGTCTGGAGACTTGCTAGGCCACTCCATGACCCTAATGGTCTTCTTCTTGGGTCACTCCTTTGTTGCCTTGGCGGAATGTTTTGGGTCATTGTCATGCTCTAAGACCCATCCACGACCCATCTTCAGTGTTCTGGCTGAAGGAAGTTCTCATCTAAGATCCTACAATACTACATGGCCCCGTCCATTGGCCCTTCAATGTGGCAAACTTGGCCTGTACCTCTATCAGAGAAACGGCCCCAAAGCAGAATGTTTCCACCTCCGTGTGTGACTGTAGGGATGATGTGTGACTGTAGGGATGATGTGACTGTAGGGATGGTGTGTGACTGTAGGGATGATGTGTGACTGTAGGGATGATGTGTGACTGTAGGGATGGTGTTCTTAGTGTCATAGTCAGCTTTTTTCTTCCTCCAAACACGGCGAGTCGAGTTAATGCCAAAGAGCTGAATTTTGGTCTCCTCTGACCACAAGACTTTCTCCCCCAATCCTTCTCTGAATCATTTAGATGTTCATTGGCATGACTACATTTGCCTTCTTGAGGAGGTGAACTCACCGTGTTTGGAGGAAGCACAATGCTGACTATGACCCTAAGAACACCATCCCCGCAGTCACACACGGAGGTGGAAACATGAGGCTTTGGGGCTGTTTCTCTGATAAAGGTTCAGGCCGACTTTGCCGCATTGAGGGGCCAATGGGCGGGGCCATGTATTGTAAGATCTTGGAGGAGAACCTTCTTCCCTCATCCAGAACACTGAAGATGGGTCATGGATGGGTCTTCCAGCATGACAAAGACCCAAAACATATCACCAAGGCAACAAAGGAGGGGCTCAAGAAGAAGCACATGAAGGTCATGGAGTGGCCCAGCCAGTCTCCAAACTTTAATCCTATAGAAAATATATGGAGGAGCTGAAACTTCGAGTTGCCAAGAAACCTTCAGGATTTAGAGAAGATCTGTAAAGAAGAGAAAATCCCTCCTGAGATGTGTGGAAACTGATCACCACCTACAAGAAACGTCTGACCTCTGTGATCACCAACAAGGGTTTCTCCACCAACTACTAAGTCATGTTTTGTTTGAGGATCAAATACTTATTTTACTCACTGAACTGCAACTCCATTTATAACATTTGTATTGTGTGATTTTTCTGGATTTTTGGTTGATATTCTGTCTCTATCATATAAAATACACCTATGATAAAAATTATAGACCCTTCATTTCTATGTAAGGGGGCAAAACTTACACAATCTGCAGGGGAGACGATCGTTATTTTGCTCACTGTAATAACCCTTTCCACCATTGTTATAAATCAGCCATCAGATATGGTCATAATGTGATTACTTACATGACTTGTACAGCGCTGTGGGTCTTGATGTCATCGGTGATCATGGACGGTTGGTTGGTTGGTTGGTTGGTTGGACGGTTGGTTGGTTGGTTGGTTGGATGGTTGGACGGTTGGTCGGTTGGTTGGTTGGACGGTTGGTCGGTTGGTTGGTTGGACGGTTGGTTGGTTGGTTGGTTGGTTGAAGGAGATAGAATAGGTTTATGCTTTGGATATCAGCAGGTTGATTATTATGTAATTGTTGGACTTTGCTAAGTTATCCAAGTTGTAGATGGAGTCCCGACATCACAGACTGGGGGGGTCCCATCTATTACTCGTCTTTCATGTGGCAAACTTCAAAGTCTGTCTCAGCTCAACACAATGTCTCCCTTTTATATACAGACTTTGCCATTCACATTTTTCATGGTGTGGGACTAAAAATATGTGACAGACATGTATTGTTTTCAAGTGTAAATGACAAGCAAGACGTCATGCTAAATTTTGACAGTGGGCGCAGGGAAAATGGACGCCTCTGTGTTGTCCTCTACTTCAAAATTTTAGGTTTAGATTAGATTTACAGAGCTACTCCAGGCAATAGGGGACATCAATTACCTACCGATGTAATCCTGATAATATTGCATATATGCTAAAGTTACTTTAGTCTACCTTTGAACTAAGTTTACAGTATCTGACAGAAGTCAGTACACCCCTCCCATTGTTGTAAATCTTTTCTTCTATCTTTTCATGTGACAACTCTGAAGAAATGACACTTGTCTACAATGTAAAGTAGTGAGTGTACAGCTTGTATAACAGTGTAAATTTGCTGTCCCCTCAAAATAACTCAACAAACAGCCATTAATGTCTAAACCGCTGGCCACTAAAGTCAGTACACCCCTAAGTGAAAATGTCCAAATTGGGCCCCAATTAGCCATTTTCCCTCCCCCGGTGTCATGTGACTCGTTAGTGTTACAAGGTCTCAGGTGTGAATGGGGAGCAGGTGTGTTAAATTTGGTGTTATCGCTCTCACTCTCTCATACTGGTCACTGGAAGTTCAACATGGCACCTCATGGCAAAGAACTCTCTGAGGATCTGATAAAAAAAGAATTGTTGCTCTACATAAAGGTGGCCTAGGCTATAAGAAGATTGCCAAGACCCTGAAACTGATCTGCAGCACGGTGGCCAAGACCATACAGCGGTATAACAGGACAGGTTCCACTCAGAACAGGCCTCGCCATGGTCCACCAAAGAAGTTGAGGTCACGTGATCAGCGTCATATCCAGAGGTTGTCTTTGGGAAATAGACGTATGAGTGCTGCCAGCATTGCTGCAGAGGTTGCAGGGGTGGGGGGGGGTCAGCCTGTCAGTGCTCAGACCATACGCCGCACACTGCATCAAATTGGTCTGCATGGCTGTCGTCCCAGAAGGAAGCCTCTTCTAAAGATGATGAACAAGAAAGTCCACAAACAGTTTGCTGAAGACAAGCAGACTAAGGACATGGATTACTGGAACCATGTCCTGTGGTCTGATGAGACCAAGATAAACTGATTTGGTTCAGATGGTGACAAGCGTGTGTGGGGGCAACCAGGTGAGGACGACAAAGACAAGTGTGTCTTGTCTACTGTCATAAACCAGATGTGACCAGAACTGTGTGACTGCGACAGAGTGAACCAGACATAAATAGGTGAAAGTAAGTTTATTAAGGAAAATGCACATGTGAACACACCACCAATACAGAGTGAACAACCAAACAATCAGTGATATAAACCAACCAGCATATGTAGCAAGAGGGAGAACCAGAATCGTAGTCAAGCCAGGCCGGGGTCATAAACAGGAGATCAGTGGCTGGGAAGGGAGATAAACAGGACAAGAGAGGATGGAAGATCACAGGAGGGACGGGTCAGGTACAAGGCTCAGGGTCCAGGGTTCAGGTAACGGACAGGAAACAGGATCAACAGGTTCCAGGAATCAGGAATCAGGAATCAGGAATCAGAGTAACAGGATGCAGATCAGGGCTCAAGGACCAATACCAGGGCCACATAAGTGTGCAATTGCCGGATATTTATACTGCAGTTCTGCTAATTAAAGTCAGGTGACACCTGTCTGCAGAGGGGAATACAGCTCCATACTGCCAGGATTCCTCCGCTGGTGGACGCCAGTACTGCGGCCCAAAGGTGATAGAATACTTGCAGGAAAGATCTCTTCTGACAGCTCCGAACTGCCAGGAGACACCTGCTGGTGGACCTCAGTACTGCACGCCAAATGATCAATATTACCAGCGGAGGGGACCTTTCCTGACAGTACCCCCCCTCGAAGGAGCGACCTCCGGGCGCTCCAACTAGCTGTTGCTGGGGAAAGTCCATGGTGTCCGGCCGGGCAGCGGGCACCTCAAGCTGGGCAGCAAGCAGTGGCACATCAGGCTGGGTAGCGGACAGGAACACTCCAGACTGGGCAGTGGACAGGAACACCTCCAGACTGGGCAGCGGACAGGAACACCTCCAGACTGGGCAGCGGACAGGAACACCTCCAGACTGGGCAGTGGACAGGAACACTCCAGACTGGGCAGTGGACAGGAACACTCCAGACTGGGCAGTGGACAGGAACACTCCAGACTGGGCAGTGGACAGGAACACCTCCAGACTGGGCAGCGGACAGGAACACCTCCAGACTGGGCAGCGGACAGGAACACTCCATTCTTTTTTTTTCTTTCTGGTCCCCTTAATAATGGATCTCTATGGGTGGAATATCAAATATGGCGCCAGCTGGGGGGAGGGGCTCCTGGATGGCACTGATCTCTAGCAGTCTCCACCCACAATGGATATAAAAAGTCTACACACCCCTGTATACAGTATATATACACACAAAGTGTATATAAAAAGTCTACATACCCCTGTATACAGTATATATATATATATATATATATATATATACACACAGTGGATTTAAAAAGTCTAAAAATTTCAGGTTTCTGTGATGTAAAATAATGAGACAAATAAATCATTTCAGAACTTTTTCCACCTTTAGGGTCAGTTCACAGGCATTTCCGATTTGAACGGAATTCGGAAAATTTGAATAGATTCAAATTCGAATAAACGAAACAAATTCCGAAAACGAATTAAACGCATTTAACTAAACAAATTAATGTAAATAATGTACCAAAACAAAACAAATGTTCTCTTTCTGCACACGCCTCTTTTCAATATTGTTAAATCTTCAGCTTCCAATGAAATAAAGCCTGGTGATCCTGCCATGGAGGTCCTTCTTCAGATACTTCCTGTTGTAGGGTGACAACAATTGCCCCTTTCTTCCCATTGTTCTCCTGTGTTGTCACCCTGTCACCCTCTCACAATGGAGACGATCCTGACACACAATTCACAGGCACGGTCCAATGTTGTCACCATCAGGAAACCCGACCTAAGAAGTGCCATGTAGACAGGCAGCAGCAATCATCACTGGAGTGTATGGAGACGGGAAGTGGCTACAAAGAGGCTACCAAACTCCCTTAGAACCTACTGAACTCCTCCAGGACACATTGAGCTCCTCTGGAACCTACTGAGCTCCACCGGAACCCACTGAACTCCTCCGGAACCCACTGAAAACCTCTGGAACCCACTGGACTTCTCTGGAACCCACTGGACTCCTCTGTAACCCACTGGACTCCTCTGGAACCTACTGAACTCCTCTGGAACCCATTGAACTAATTTGGAACCTACTGAACTCCTCCGGAACCCACTGAACTTCTCCAGAACCCACTGATCTCCTCCGGAACCTACTGAGATCCTTTGGAAACCAATGAACTCTTCTGGAACCCACTGAACTCCTCCGGGAACCCATTGAACTCCTCTGGAAGCCATTAAACTCCTCCGGAAGCCACTAAACTCCTCTGGAACCTACTGAGCTCATACGGAACCTATTGAACTCTTCTGGAACACATTAAACTTCTCTGGAACCTATTGAACTCCTCTGGAACCCACTGAACTCCTCTATAACCCATTGAACTTCTCTATAACCCATTGAACTCCTCTATAACCCATTGAACTTCTCCGGAACCCATTGAACTCCTCCGGAACCCATTGAACTCCCCCGGAACCCATTGAACTCCTCCTGAACCCATTGAACTCCTCCTGAAACCATTGAACTCCTCCTGAACCCATTGAACTCCTCCTGAACCCATTGAACTCCTCTGTAACCTACCCAACTCCTCTGAAACCCATTAAACTCCTCCGGAAGCCATTAAACTCCTCTGGAACCCGTTGAACTCCTCTGGAACCTACTGAACTCCTCTGGAACCCATTGAACTAATTTGGAACCTACTGAACTCCTCTGGAACCCACTGAACTCCTCCGGAACCTACTGAGCTCTTCTGGAACCCATTGAACTCCGCTGGAACCTACTGAACTCCTCTGGAACCCATTGAACTCCTCTGGAACCCATTGAACTCCTCTGGAACCCATTGAACTACTCCGGAAGCCATTAAACTCCTCTGGAACCTACTGAGCTCCTCCGGAACCTATTAAACTCTTCTGGAACCCACTGAACTCTGTTGGAACCTACTGAGTTCCTTGGGAAACCACTGAGCTCCTCTGGAAACCACTAAACTCCTCTGGAAACCACTGAACTCCTCTGGAAACCATTGAACTCAACACCATGATCCAGAAACACGTAAATACTCAATCATAGCAATGACCCAATCAGGAGAATAGTTTGTTTGAGAATGTATAATTTTTCTGCACAAAGGTTTGCGGACAAATCACACAATTACTGAAAATCGGACAAACCTTGGATCACCAATTTGGACACATCTACATGTACCGTGTTTTATACAAACAGAGAATTCCAATCAATTTGCTCATCTCTACAAAGATATAAAAAGTGATGACATTTCCAGGGGTATTTTCAGAAACTAAGCAACAATTCACATCCGTTTTTGCCCCATAGAGGCGTACTCTCTAATGCAAGCGTGTTAGGGGGTGAGCTGTGTACAGAGTGCAGGGTTTAGGGGTGAGCTGTGTACAGAGTGCAGGGTTTAGGGGTGAGCTGTGTACAGAGTGCAGGGTTTAGGGGTGAGCTGTGTACAGAGTGCAGGGTTTAGGGGTGAGCTGTGTACAGAGTGCAGGGTTTAGGGGTGAGCTGTGTACAGAGTGCAGGGTTTAGGGGTGAGCTGTGTACAGAGTGCAGGGTTTAGGGGTAAGCTGTGTACAGAGTGCAGGGTTTAGGGGTGAGCTGTGCACAGAGTGCAGGGTTTAGGGGGTGAGCTTATTTTTTGAAAAATATAAATAAATTTAGAATATATATATATATATAAAGCTTTGGCTATACTTCTATTCTATTATCTCTTTTAAAGCTTTACTTCTTGTCTTTGAGCTGATAAGCAGGAAATGAAGTGTCTGACATGGCAATGGAGTTCCTGTCTCTTGGGGATTGTACTTTATAAGTGACATGAGGTGACATAGAAGCGATCGGGTGGCCTCCACACACCCAAGCAACTGTGTAAAAGGATCTCTCCAGAGTCTCTTTGTCTCATTCAGGAAAACCGATTGAAATCAGACAATGAAGTCCATTGGGAGATCTCACTCACCTTTATGGTATAAAACTCCTTTCTCCAAGGAGTAAAATAAAGATGAAGGGCGGCCTGCTCCAGGGCCTGGAAGGCACAAGCCATACGGTTCAGGGAGGAGAGAAGATCTGACTGGTCCCGGAGACCACCTTCAATCAAGGAGAAGGCATCATTGTGGAGAGCATTGTGCAGGTCAGGATGTTCCAGAATACTCCGTCTCATCGTGTCAACCAGATGAGTGTCAGAGCATGGAGCTTCATCACCCTGAGAGGAGGCAATGAGCAGCCAACTCTTGTACTGAGCCAGCAAGGAGTCCACAGCCATCCTGGGAGAGACATTACAGACATTAGACCTGTAACCGATGGATAGCAAATACAAAGAGAGACATCCAAATTATTGGATGTGAAGTTCTCACAGTTCAGAGGAGAAAGATTGCTAAAAAGGAGGAGAGCTCATCAGCACTCCATCGGATTTTCACCAACATAATGAATGTAAACATCCCATGTGACAGTAATAGGAGGTGACAGGTCCTCTTTATGGAGAGATCTGGGGTCTATAATGAATGTAAACATCCCATGTGACAGTAATAGGTGGTGACAGGTCCTCTTTATGGAGAGATCTGGGGTCTATAATGTAAACATCCCATGTGACAGTAATAGGAGGTGACAGGTCCTCTTTATGGAGAGATCTGGGGTCTATAATGAATGTAAACATCCCATGTGACAGTAATAGGTGGTGACAGGTCCTCTTTATGGAGAGATCTGGGGTCTATAATGTAAACATCCCATGTGACAGTAATAGAAGGTGACAGGTCCTCTTTATGGAGAGATCTGGGGTCTATAATGAATGTAAACATCCCATGTGACAGTAATAGGAGGTGACAGGTCCTCTTTATGGAGAGATCTGGGGTCTATAATGAATGTAAACATCCCATGTGACAGTAATAGGAGGTGACAGGTCCTCTTTATGGAGAAATCTGGGGTCTATAATGAATGTAAACATCCCATATGACAGTAATAGGAGGTGACAGGTCCTCTTTATGGGGAGATCTGGGGTCTATAATGAATGTAAACATTCCATGTGACAGTAATAGGAGGTGACAGGTCCTCTTTATGGAGAGATCTGGGGTCTATAATGAATGTAAACATCCCATGTGACAGTAATAGAAGGTGACAGGTCCTCTTTATGGAGAGATCTGGGGTCTATAATGAATGTAAACATCCCATGTGACAGTAATAGGAGGTGACAGGTCCTCTTTATGGAGAGATCTGGGGTCTATAATGAATGTAAACATCCCATATGACAGTAATAGGAGGTGACAGGTCCTCTTTATGGAGAGATCTGGGGTCTATAATGAATGTAAACATCCCATATGACAGTAATAAGAGGTGACAGGTCCTCTTTATGGAGAGATCTGGGGTCTATAATGTAAACATCCCATGTGACAGTAATAGAAGGTGACAGGTCCTCTTTATGGAGAGATCTGGGGTCTATAATGAATGTAAACATCCCATGTGACAGTAATAGGTGGTGACAGGTCCTCTTTATGGAGAGATCTGGGGTCTATAATGAATGTAAACATCCCATGTGACAGTAATAGAGGGTGACAGGTCCTCTTTATGGAGAGATCTGGGGTCTATAATGAATGTAAACATCCCATGTGACAGTAATAGGAGGTGACAGGTCCTCTTTATGGAGAGATCTGGGGTCTATAATGAATGTAAACATCCCATGTGACAGTAATAGGAGGTGACAGGTCCTCTTTATGGAGAGATCTGGGGTCTATAATGAATGTAAACATCCTATGTGACAGTAATAGGAGGTGACAGGTCCTCTTTATGGAGAGATCTGGGGTCTATAATAAATGTAAACATCCCATGTGACAGTAATAGGAGGTGACAGGTCCTCTTTATGGAGAGATCTGGGGTCTATAATGAATGTAAACATTCCATGTGACAGTAATAGGAGGTGACAGGTCCTCTTTATGGAGAGATCTGGGGTCTATAATGAATGTAAGCATCCCATGTGACAGTAATAGATGGTGACAGGTCCTCTTTATGGAGAGATCTGGGGTCTATAATGAATGTAAACATCCCATGTGACAGTAATAGGTGGTGACAGGTCCTCTTTATGGAGAGATCTGGGGTCTATAATGAATGTAAACATCCCATGTGACAGTAATAGGAGGTGACAGGTCCTCTTTATGGAGAGATCTGGGGTCTATAATGAATGTAAACATCCCATGTGACAGTAATAGGAGGTGACAAGTCCTCTTTATGGAGAGATCTGGGGTCTATAATGAATGTAAACATCCCATGTGACAGTAATAGACGGTGACAGGTCCTCTTTATGGAGAGATCTGGGGTCTATAATGAATGTAAACATCCCATGTGACAGTAATAGGAGGTGACAAGTCCTCTTTATGGAGAGATCTGGGGTCTATAATGAATGTAAACATCCCATGTGACAGTAATAGTAGGTGACAGGTCCTCTTTATGGAGAGATCTGGGGTCTATAATGAATGTAAACATCCCATGTGACAGTAATAGTAGGTGACAGGTCCTCTTTATGGAGAGATCTGGGGTCTATAATGAATGTAAACATCCCATATGACAGTAATAGGAGGTGACAGGTCCTCTTTATGGAGAGATCTGGGGTCTATAATGAATGTAAACATCCCATGTGACAGTAATAGTAGGTGACAGGTCCTCTTTATGGAGAGATCTGGGGTCTATAATGAATGTAAACATCCCATATGACAGTAATAGGAGGTGACAGGTCCTCTTTATGGAGGGATCTACAAGACCCCAAAACTCTCCTTTGCACTTAAAAGCATTTAAAATTCCAAGTTTGGCTGTTTTTAAAATTTGGCGCCTTTAAGTCTTCTGTAAACCGGAAGTGATGTCATAATGTCGCTTCCAGGTTACTAGATCCGAGAGCCGATCGAAGCCGATTCCGGCATTGTTCGGGTCTCCGGCGGACGTGCTGGTTGGTGGCTCGGCCCTCCGGTGGGACGGGAGATCTCGGGCGAGCCTAGGAAGGCAGCGGGAGGGGGTGGGGATGTCCCCTGTCTGGGATAATATCTGAGCGGCTCCTTTGCTTCATTGGTTGTTATGCCAAGAAATCGGACGGTCGGCTCTAACAAACGGCAGCGGGTGATGTGTGCAGCTGCAGGCTCCTCCCCCGGTACAACCCCTTCAATCCGAGGCTTGCGGACGATCGGTGTGAAGGGGTTGATTTGAGGATCTTCAGCTGGTAATTTATCACCCCATGTTCTTGTTACTGCAGAACATTCTATCCATATCCATTCTATAATATGTAAAGTGCTGTGTAAATTGGCGGCACCAATAAATTTACTCTTTCCCAATTTTCAGTGCCGCTTTCAGGAATACAACAGTTTAACATCACAGCTTTACACACCCTGAATTCAGCTTAGCGTGACATGGTGCAAAGGATGGAGTTAGCCTTTAACTCTTCCAATGAAGAGGTCTTTTGGGCTGTCCAACCCGTGCAGTATTTATATCCTGAGTGTATGAGTCAGTTTGGCAATAGGTAAGTAAGCAGTTTGTTCTTTGCTACACATCCTACACAATATACCGATCAGCCACAAAAGTATGACCACCAACCATAACCCATTAAAGCGTGGACACCCCTAGACCTCTGAAGGCATGCTGTGGTATCTGGCACCAAGCCGTCACTAGCAGATCCTTGTCCTGTAAGTTGGGGGATGGGGCCTCCATGGATCGGACTTGTTTTTCCAACACATCCCACAGATGCTCAATTGGACTGAGATTTGGAGAATTTGAAGGCAAAGTCAACACCTCAAACTCATTGTTGTGTTCCTCAAACCATTCCTGATCCATTTTTGCAGGGTGGCAGAGAGCATTATCCTGCTGAAAGAGGCCACTGCCATCAGGGGATACCCTTTTTCAAGGGGGGTACCAATGGTCACCAACAATGTTTAGGTAGGTGGTACGTGTCAAGTAACATCCACATGAATGTCAGGAGCCAGGGCTTCCCAGCAGAACATCGCCCAAAGCATCACACTGCACCTGCCAGCAGTCTTCCTCCCATAATGCATCCTGGTGCTATCTTATCCCCGGGTAAGTGACGTACCCGGCCATCCACAATTCCTCATACCAGGCCACCTTCTTCCTCAGGGGCTGGGCTCCAGACACTTGGCGCTCCACCCCTTGCTCCTCCCCCTTAGACCTGCCCACTTTTTTCAAAGATCACTAAAACACGAAACTACCAAAACACCACAAAAGATACATTTTAAAATCTTTATTTTTTATAAACTTTCTTTTATACAGAAACAACATTGATAAACACAACAAATATCTGGAGCTTTCACTATAATGTCTGTAGATGTAGATCTAGATACAAGGGAGGAGTTCCTCCAGGCAGAAATATCATAGACTTGGAAGACACCTCTGACAGAGAAGAAGACAACGATCTCAGGAGATGAAGGGTTAAAGCATTTATACATGAGATGTAGATGTCCCACCAAGGTTCTGAGGAGGCAATTATAAACTGAGGAACCCCTGAAGAGCACCTTGATAGGAGCAATGTGCTGCCTCCAACCTGAATAGTTCATCCACCACTAGGGGGTACATTCACACAGCCGTACCTCTCCTCCAATCACAGAGTTCTCTACAGATTTGAGGAGTGGGGGATAATGGGGCGCGGATGGCCACATTTAATATATCAGCCCCTAAATAAACCCTGAGATTGTTTCTTTTATGATTGGCATTGGGAAACCGGCGTCTACACCCCCCGTAAATGTTTCCTAACTAGTATAAACCAGCAGCAAAGAGGAGGGGCCAAAGTAAAGAGGATGTCCTCACCTTATACTGTGCCTAGAGGTCTCCGCCTTCGGTTCTCACCCAATATTTTCTCAATGGACATTGTGTGTTCGTTGACTCTTAAATGTTCCCCTTGTACTTTAAACTCCACCCCCTCACAGCCGCCATTTCTGCTTCTATAAACGTTTAGGAATGCGTGCCGTAACACCCCTCCCCCAATGTACACCCAACATTTCATGTGAACAGCTCTTTTAATGTCACAATTCATGGAACATGGAAATTTACCACATTACATCTTTATAGAGAAGTCATGAAAACATACAAAAATACATCTTTTCTGGAGGTCATAAAATATGTAGCGGAGAGACTTTCATATACCATCAGGTCAGACATTTTACAGAGAGGCACACTATGGCGGAGAGACCCTCAGATCATCTTCAGATGCAAAAATATAATGATATCATCTTCCAGACACGTTATTGGATGATTTCTTTTTTTATAAGTGCCCCGGGAAATGACAGCTGGAAGCTGGTTGGTTGTTGAAGGAAGCTTTCCAGGAGGTGATGTTCCATGTAAAACCCAATTCCAGTCACAACCTTTATTTGGCTTTTGAATACATTTAGGAAGAATACATACATCTGCCTTATTTGAATTATTGACTGAGACTCCCATTGGGGAGATTTCCCATCACTTCTTGTCCCAGCAAGGACAAGGGGGAGGGGAAAATTCAACAATGGGGACACAGACGCCCAATAGGGACAGAGACCCCAATAGGGACATAGACGCCCAATAGGGACAGAGACCCCAATAGGGACATAGATGCCCAATAGGGACATAGACCCCAATAGGGACAGAGACCCCAATAGGGATATAGACCCCAATAGGGACATAGACGCCCAATAGGGACAGAGACCCCAATAGGGATATAGACGCCCAATAGGGACATAGACGCCCAATAGGGACAGAGACCCCAATAGGGATATAGACGCCCAATAGGGACATAGACGCCCAATAGGGACAGAGACCCCAATAGGGACATAGATGCCCAATAGGGACATAGACCCCAATAGGGACAGAGACCCCAATAGGGATATAGACCCCAATAGGGACATAGACGCCCAATAGGGACAGAGACCCCAATAGGGACATAGACGCCCAATAGGGACAGAGACTCCAATAGGGATATAGATGCCCAATAGGGACAGAGACCCCAATAGGGATATATAGATAATGAATCAAAAGAGCTCCGGATGGCCGCACTGCCGTGAAAAAAAGCACCCTTATTTCATTAAAATGTTGCAGGTCACATCAAGTGGATATATAGGACAAAAAGCAGCTAACGCGTTTCACATCAGTGGATGCTTACTCATAGCAGAAGGATGGTCATCACAACTGCGGTATATAAGGGGAGGCGATTAATCAAAAGCATATATGACACCTGGAAATGAAACACTTAACTAAACAGATGAAAACCACACCTCTCAGAATACATGCGAGTTGTGATGACCTGTGAATACCTAGTTACAATGACACTCAAACAAAAAATGAATTCAACATAAAAGAAAAATGACTTTTAAAAGACACACACTGTGTGCATTCATAAATTTTTTATGAGATGAAATAACATGAAATACAAACATGCAAAACTAAGCAGTCATGAAGAGATGACACAATGTAGCAAAAAAATGAAAAACAAATAATAAAAGTAGAAAACGAAACATATAAATAGCTATGTTTATGATAAGAGGTGTCATTGTAGCAGACATGATCCAAACCCCTGTAAATATAAAAGAATAAAGTCTTTTAAGGGTACGTCCGTCAAATGAAATACCATTAAATGTCATGACCTCAGACATACTTGATGGTTTTATTCTCCATGAACCTAATCACCATACACCAGACAAATATCCATAGATCCTAAATAGTCTAAAGCTAATACTGAAACATAACAGAATGGAATAGGGGATATAGAAGCTCAATAGGGTCAGAGACCCCAATAGGGACAGAAACCCCAAAAGGGATATAGACGCCCAATAGGGACAGAGACCCCAATAGGGACAGAGACCCCAATAGGGATATAGACGCCCAATAGGGACAGAGACCCCAATAGGGACAGAGACCCCAATAAAAATCTATTGTTGCTGCAACAACTTGCCTGAGAGTAATACTTTAATACTTGGTCTCCTGCCACCTACTGACACCTACCAATACTTTAAGCCCTGATGAAGGGGTTTCCTCGAGTCCGCGAAAGTGTTATTGGATTATCTTAATCCAGCTTGTCCCAATAAAATATCCGATAGGAGTTCTGTGCCTTCCTAGTCTGTGCAAAGGTAAAAGTAACGTTTTGGCCGGAGGTGGACTTTAATGTCTCCTTTGTACAAGCGCAGGATTTTGGCGATAATTCCAGCGCTCTCTATATATTCGTATTCTGATAATACAAGAGTTGGGAATTCAGTTTCCTCCATATCTGGTCTCTATAACACTCTTCCCTACAAAACATAAAAAATGGACACATTCCTGCCGGCGTTTTTCCCGCGTTTTTCTTACGACTCGCGTCACAGTTGTGGACATACAAAAATACCCGACTGATACCCCAGCCATGAATTAAAGAAGATTAAATACAATGTAAATAAAAATCATATATAAGCACAACATAAGAGACTGGAATGTTTTTGGCAGAGATCATTATTTAAAGCAGACCTGTCACCGGGACAAACCAAACCTGCATTGATTGGGCATGGAGGCCGCCATTGGTGACCCGCCACTTATCCAGCGCTCTTACTGCTCTCTTAGGGACAAATAAGCGGACTGTAAGTCCTGACATCCCTGGCTACCTGCTGGGAACTCAGATCAGAAAAGGAGAAGTAGCTGGAGGCATCAGTGGCGCCCCCTGTATTGATTTCAGTGCATTGCAGAGCCGATTCTGTCCAATACTGATGGAGGGTTATGACGGGGGAGGTCCTTCTTATTATGTGAAGCTGCCATCCAGGAACATGGACATGGACAAGCAAGTGTGCCCGAGTACCGGCTCAGAGCATGCTCACTCTCTCTGCTTCAGCAGCTGAGAATAGCCGTGTCACATGATGAAGGGTCACATGATGAATGGTCACATGATGAACGGTCACATGATGAAGGGTCACATAATGAAGGGTCACATGATGAACGGTCACATGATGAACGGTCACATGATGAATGGTCACATGATGAACGGTCACATGATAAAGAGTCACATGATGAACGGTCACATGATGAAGGGTCACATGATGAAGGGTCACATGATGAAGGGTCACATGATGAATGGTCACATGATGAAGGGTCACATGATGAACGGTCACATGATGAACGGTCACATGATGAACGGTCACATGATGAACGGTCACATGATGAAGGGTCACATGATGAACGGTCACATGATGAAGGGTCACATAATGAAGGGTCACATGATGAAGGGTCACATGATGAATGGTCACATGATGAACGGTCACATGATGAACGGTCACATGATGAACGGTCACATGATGAACGGTCACATGATGAAGGGTCACATGATGAACGGTCACATGATGAAGGGTCACATAATGAAGGGTCACATGATGAAGGGTCACATGATGAACGGTCACATGATGAAGGGTCACATAATGAAGGGTCACATGATGAAGGGTCACATAATGAAGGGTCACATGATGAAGGGTCACATGATGAATGGTTACATGAGGTTTAGTGTTGGAGCTCTTGCCGTGGTGTATCAGAAAAGAGAAGGAATCCTTTACAATGGATTTCTCTGGTGGAATGTTCATATCACACTGACTATACACTGCAATCAGGTCCTTAAAGGACCAATAAATGAAGAGGCAACAACATTTTTAATGGTGTGTTTGGAAACTGAATGCAGAGGAGCCTATTGATCGACATTTGCACCCCACTAATATGGGGTTCCTGAAGAGGAACATAAATTCTCCCTCTATATGATTCCATTCATTTCATTCACATCTCTGACTCTGTGAATGTTTTTATATGAAGCACTGTTTGAATGTAGGGCCACTTTACCGATTGTCTGGTAGAAGGATTTCGGGGTGACAGGTCTGCTTTAAAAGGGGCGATCTATAGAAAACGACAATAATAATCAACGCATTTCCTGCAGCAAGGAAGGCCGCATGTGAAGTCCCCATGAGGACGACTCGGTCAGCACTAAGCCGCAGTCCTGGGAAATGAAGAAGTGATGGTCCTCCATACTGGCTATGTACACAGTGCTATGGGATGGCGGCACTGACAGTTCCTGAAGGGTTACAGTGCGCAGATTAGTCCTCGTCTCCTCCGTACATGTCGGCCAGCTTGGTGAAGCGCGGCCCCCAGTCATTCAGAGCGCTGTAATCCTGATCCCCGCCAGAGCTGGAGGAGTGCAGGGAGCTGAGAGAGGCGGCTTCCGACCCGCTACCTTCATAGTCGAACACCAGGAGCGAGTCATATGGGGGGGCGGTGGGGTCGTTGTCAGCCGCGTTCAGATTCTGGGGAGGTAGGAAGAAATGGTCAGGACAATCAGCAGATGTATTGACAACATTTCTATACATTATGGGGGGAGATTTACTAAAACTGGAGGAGGCACAATCTGTGTTATCAAGACAAGAAGATATGAAGTCCTAACACACTCCCTGTCCTAGGGTGAGTGACAACTAAAGTTTCCACCTCACCCCTTTAAACCTGAACACATATATATTACACGGGTTCTGAGGCTGATTTAATACAGATAAGGCCCCAAGTGAGATTCATTGCCACCTTAATCAGCCACAGAACCCGTGTAATTCATAAGTGTTGGGGTTTAAAGGGATGAGGTGGCAACCCTAGTGACAACGCTGCTCAGTATGGTTGTCACCCTGGGACAGGAAGTGAGGTAATAGCAGGAGTACCGGGTAAAGTAAAGCAAAAAAAAAGTGTGAAAGCAGAAAAAGAAGGCGGCCACCACATCTAAGGACAGGTAAGCTGTATTAATAATAATTTTTGCTCCTGGGTTCAGTTGGATCACATAATCCGTACACTTCTACAACACTCAGGTCTATTTCACAAAGCTCTCACACAAGGGGGAGGGGCTTTGTATTAGCCATGTGACTTTCATTTTAAAATCTCATTGGACTTTGCTACAAACAGAAGAAGGATCCTTATCCTGCATTAGGTTTTGAATGTAGCTTTTTGAATGCATTCTATTGTAGTCTCTGTTACCATGTAAATGTAGATCTCCATTTATATAAAGAGGATGCAGCAATCACACTGCACAGCAAGAGCGCACCCCTCAGTGACATAATGTGTACTCTTTGGGGGGATTTCCTAAAACTGGAGCACATAGAATCTGGTGCAGCTGGGCATGGGAGCCAATCAGCTTCTAACTTCAGCTTGTTCAATTAAGCTTTTACAATAAAACCTGGAAGCTGATTGGTTACCATGCATAGCTGCACCAGATTCTGTGTGCTCCAGTTTTAGGACATCCCTCACTTTTATTTGGTGAAGCGTTCTTCTAGGATGCCTGTACTCTAGGAACATGTAAGCTGCTATACTAGCTCAGCCACTAACATCCCATAAACCGGGAGGACTGAGGACATACTGTGAATGCGGAGCACCAAGGACCTCCCCCTGAGTAGGTGTCATCCCTTCCCCTGCACTCACATTGTAATGATACAAAGAGCATTCTTGAAAAGAAGACGATACATTGTGTACTTAGCTAGAGAAGAAGACACATTGTATACTAGAGGAGAAAAAGATACATTGGGGGATTTACTAAAACTGGAGCAGCTGTGCATGGGAGCCAATCAGCTTCTGACCTCAACTTGTTCAATTAAGCTTTGACAAAAAAAACTAGAAGCTGATTGGCTCCCATGCACAGCTAGACCAGATTCTGTGTGCTCCAGTTTTAGTAAATCCCTCACTTTTATAGGATGTCTGTACTCAAGGAACATGTAAGCTGCCATGCTATCTCAGCCACTAACTTTCCATAAACCTGGAGGACTGAGGACATACTGTGAGTGCGGAGCTCCAAGGACATCCCCCCTGAGTAGGCGTCATCCCTCCCCCCTGCCCTTACATTGTAATGATACAAAGAGCATCACACCATTCTCTGCATCCTCCACCACCACCCAGTGCCAGGAGAGGCAGAGGACCGGCCTGTCACATGACCAGGAGAGGCAGAGGACCAGCCTGTCACATGACCAGGAGAGGCAGAGGACCGGCCTGTCACATGACCAGGAGAGGCAGAGGACCGGCCTGTCACATGACCAGGAGAGGCAGAGGACCGGCCTGTCACATGACCAGGAGAGGCAGAGGACCAGCCTGTCACATGGCCAGGAGAGGCAGAGGACCTGCCTGTCACATGACCAGGAGAGGCAGAGGACCAGCCTGTCACATGACCAGGAGAGGCAGAGGACCGGCCTGTCACATGGCCAGGAGAGGCAGAGGACCGGCCTGTCACATGACCACCAGGAGAGGCAGAGGACCAGCCTGTCACATGGCCAGAAGAGGCAGAGGACCGGCCTGTCACATGACCAGGAGAGGCAGAGGACTGGCCTGTCACATGACCACCAGGAGAGGCAGAGGACCGGTCTGTCACATGACCACCAGGAGAGGCAGAGGACCGGCCTGTCACATGGCCAGGAGAGGAAGAGGACCGACCTGTCACATGACCACCAGGAGAGGCAGAGGACCGGCCTGTCACATGACCACCAGGAGAGGCAGAGGACTGGCCTGTCACATGACCACCAGGAGAGGCAGAGGACTGGCCTGTCACATGACCAGGCTGAAGACTTCAGAAAAAGGTATGTATGTTAAAAAAAAACAAAAAAACATACTATTGGGGGGGGGGGGGGATAAGAACTTTTTGTCTATATTGTAGTCAAAATAAGTATGAGATACTGATGATAGTGACCAATCAGATTTTAGCTTTCTTTTTTGTTATGCACTCAACAATGAAATACTAAAGCTGGCCGTACATAGATGGAAATTGATGTACAACCAGCCCGTCGGATAAATGCGGCTCGATCAGCGCCTCAGGCTATAGCCAGCAGCGCTGATCTGTGTGTTCTGATGATGGGGAAGTTCACAGAACACAATAGCTCAGCACCAGTCATTCCTCCATCCACATCAAATGTTGGGTTTCTTATGACATCTTGGAGCAGAAGGAGAAGAGCGGCCTGCCATGTGTTAAGCTGCCCATAGATAGGTCGACCCGCCGGTTGAATAAAAAAAAACAGACCCATCTATGGGCAGCTTAAGACATGGCGGGCCACCCTCTGCCCTCTGACCCAGGAGGTTATAGGAACCCAACACAAGGCTGTACTTCTCCATCCGAGTACAGACTGTGCAATGTTACAGATGCAGTTGGCAATATGGTGTTCCTTACCTCATCGATGAAGTTTCCGATCTCATCGGGATTGGCTGGTCTTGGCCGGTACTGAGGAGCCGGCATGAATGTTGGTGCGACATCATTACGAATGACATCAGGGCGGGCATCAAGACCACGGTGAAGCTGGCCAAGGTCAAAGTCCTGGAGGGTAAAAGCAAAATGTTCAATCATAGAAGGTATGAAAGATTCTTTTGTTACTTCTGCTAGGGGGGAAGACCTGGTAATTCCACTGAGCTGAAAGCTGAAATCAGGCTGGCAGATAGAATGGCTGATCTAAAAATCGATGAGTGGGAAGGAACTTGGCTGGACTTATAGTAAGGAGAGTGGGAGAGCTCTGACCCATAGGGGGGTGTACAAGGGGGAGAGCTGAAGTGGTTAAACACGGCACCGCCAGGAATCTGCCATAGACCTCCAGACGGCTGCTGGTTAAAGGGGCATTTTAATAATAATGTGCGTACCCGATCCTCCTCCCCGCCGCCTTCTTCATCATAGGAGTAGACGTTATCACGCATTTCATCATCAGGAGGCAGCAATGGCTCCTTCACCACCTTCTTCTTCCTCACAAACATCAGAAGCAGCAAAAGCAGAACTATGAAGAGAGAAACACACAGAACATCAAAGACGCGGCCAGATGGAGGAAAACACTTTATTGGACCTCAACACTCGATATTGTTACACAGTCAGTCAGGTTGAAAAAAGACACAAGTCTATCCAATGCAACCAATAAAAACAATCATACAATCCCATATACACAATCCTATACCCACAGGTGACCCAGAGGAAGGGACCCCCCCCCCCAAAAAAAAAAGGGCATATGAGGGCAGCCTTGGAAATGCATCCTATCGGATTTTATTCTATGCAGGACCAAAACATAATTTAAAAAACACGTCTTATGTAACTATAAAATCCTGCACATGGACAGTTCATATTTACAATATCAAGCCAGCAGGTGGAGCTGTAGGCTTCTCTCTTCACAAGCCTGTTCCTTTACAGAGCTCAGTAGCTGAAGCTCACATTGCACACACAGCTGACTAAGTCAGTTACTCACCTACTTCCCCCAATCTAAGCTGGTGTAATGAAGGGTAATGGAGGGCAAGGGTATGACATATTTGTGGATGGTGTCAGGTACTACACTGCTTATTAGCTCCTGTAAGGAAAGCAGATAAAAGTGTTGCCCTGCTGTGTTAAGGGCTGGGGTAGGAATACTTTCTACATAATTACATTGTTTCATTGTTCCATTGGATTAATGTAACTATGTATATACCATATTTGTGGGATCCCTCTAGAAGCTGGAAATCACTGTAGTAGGTACCCCAACTACACCACTACTACACAGTTACTACACCACTACTACACAGTTACTACACCTCAAAAACACTTCTACTTCACTACTACACTGCTATTATACCACTACTCCAGTGATCTCCCCTAGCTTCCCTGTCCCATGCCAAGTGGCTGCCCTGGTGCATTGTGAAGATCGGAGGTCACCAGCTCTGCACGGGAAGTCTTTGCATTTTCTCAATGAATACAAACCATTCAATGAATGGACAAAGTGGAGAGCATGATGTCACTGCCCCACCTTGTCCAATCAGAGAATGGTATATTAAATAGGAGTTCCAGTCTCCCCCCCAAAAAATGTAAAGTCAGCAGCTACAAATCCTGTAGCTGCTGACTTTTACTATAAGGACACTCACCTGTCCAGGGATCCCGCACTGTCCTCACTCGAGCCGATTCGTCAATCGTCTTTGGGTGCAGGCGCCAAGTTTGGGTACGGGAAACTGGCAGTGCAGCCTTCCTTCCTGCTTCACAGCCGTTTTCCTACTGCGCATGCACGAGCCATACTGCGATTTGTGAATGGTCCTACAGTCTGCGGGGGAAGGAGATGGAGCCGAACTTCGGCGCAGATTACCTCGGTGATCTGACCGGAAGTGGGAGCGGATAACTGTCATATTCAGGTACCCCACCCCAAAAAAAGTGCCAAATGTAGCAGTGGAAGGGGGGGGGGAAGGGAGGATGCAAAAAAAAAAAAAAAGAGTCTCCCTTTTGGGTGAAGTTCCATTTGAACAACCTTACATAGTTACATAGTTACATGGCCTCAGTCCATAAAGAAGTAACAGGTTAATATTATTACCATTTCTGGGGCAAATGCTGCTCCAGGCTGGATTCAGTGCTGCTGGTCACATGATTACAGGGACTTGTTCCTCTGACCTCTGGTAATGGAGAAGATCAGATTTCCCCTTCAGAAGTGATCAGGTGACCGGTTGCCGTCACACATGTGGGCAGCACTGATGGGAGCCTGGAGCAGCATTTCGCCAGGAAGGGGGAGATTGCAGAAAATATTCCAGGAAGACTGTTCCTTGGTCCTATGTGAATATCTATGTCCAGCAGATGAAGGGAATGAGCCACCCCTCCCCCTCCCCCGAGCACTAATACTACTTACTGAGGAGAGCCAGGATACCCCCGAGGATGCCCAGGATGACAGGGATGCCCACGCCTCCAGCCAATGCCTTTGGACTGTCACAGTTATTCTCGGCTGTACATTGGCACACTTGCATACTCAATGTAGTTACGTTTTTCAGATCCCCGACATCGACGAGGGTGACGGGTATATTATAGGTCTCTTCAGCCAGTTCCCTGATTGGTTTAATCAGAAATTCTGTACAAAAAAAAGCAACAATTACTCAGAGAGAGAAATAATATACACACTACAAAATATCACCGAACATTCCAGTGTGTTTGACCCCCTCCCTCCTTGTTGTGTGTGTATATATATATATATATATACTGTACATAAATAAAACATGCATTTTTTCCAAGGCTGATCTGATGTCATGGGACCTCCTCTAGGGGCGGATCCAGAGTCTAGTCTCGGGAGGGGCACTGCCAGAAAATAAGGTGTCATCTCTGCAAAGGAGTTACATTACCTTTCCTATGTTGTCTTCATTTCTGATCACTGGGCGTATACTGGGTCTGGCATTATAGATTGGAATCATCCACGGTCTACCACTACACCTCATTCCTCCATTGTCACAAATATCAACACAAGAAGCAGAAGTCTGCCCATAAGCTTAGCTTATCAAGGTGATATAATGGAGGGAAGGACATATTTCCCTGTTAGCTGGACTCCAGCCTAAAGTGACAACTAATACAAACCTTCAGGAAACGCGGCATGCTTACAATCCTCTCCACTACACAGTTCCCTTCCCCCACTCACACCACACTGGAGCCTGCAGAAGATGGAGGGAGGAGGTGGAAGAAGCCAACATTCTCACACCAGGCGTGTGCGGAGGAGGAAGAAGGTAAATCCCCCTCTGCTCCGCTCTGAATGCTGGGGCCTCACTCTCCTCCTCCTCTGCTCGGACCATGGACGTGATGTCACTGGTTGCTGAACGCCAGGCGATGCAATAACAAGAGGGTCTCTCTCTTGTTGCTGATGGAGACTCGGGAGTCAGTAATATTTCTTGGAGGGTGGGGAGCAATTGCCTGTTGCCCCCCCCCCGAATCTGCCCCTGGCCTCCTTTTCTTCTCCTGCAGTGACATGGACCATCCTTACAGCTGAACTGAACAGTACTCACGCTGTGACATCATGCGTGGTGCAGGACTTACCTGAGCCCGGGCTGTGGGGCGGGTCCATGACAGCCTTGGCTCAGAGGAAGTGGGCTGAACGGAGAAATGGAGAAACTGTACTTGCAGAGTGCACAGTCTATTTGCCTTTAGTAAATCAATCCCAAAATGTCAACGTGTAGCCTGACAGGCTTTAGAGCTGAGCTTTTTAATAGTGCAACAGGCTCTACACAGTCTCTAATGACACCAAACACCCACAATGCACCTGATGTCATTGTCAAGTCATATCCTATGACAAGAAAGATTTATTTTTATTTAGCATAACGCCATCTGGCCATGCTGACAAGTTCTCTGATGATTATTGTGACGTAAAGTTTAAACAGCGATCGATGTGCGGGAACTTACTGTCATTATTCACGCTGATTGTCCAGTTGTCACGAGCTTCGCGGCTCAGTTCTGCCCTGTATGGGGCTGTAAAGGGGGGCAGATCTCTGTCAATAATATTAATAGATACGGGGTCTGCACTCTTCAGGCAGTATACGGCATCTCGATATTCCAAATACGGTCCGTTATCGTTCACATCTTCAAGTGTGATCTGAAGGGTGCCGGTCCCGGTGGTTGGGGGTGAACCTGTAGTAATCACAATATATATTAAAGAACTCCGTAATAAAATCCACATTCTGTATGGTGATTGTTTTACAGCATCTGCAACATTGTCTGTAGCGGTGTACACATCCTATATGGTCAGAGAGTAACCCCGCTATTCTGTCCTGCACCCCTCCATGCCATCTCCAGTCTGCTGGTCAGTGAGCCCCCCCATAATGATTTATCGTCCAGGGACACCCCCCATGTGCTCTCCCCCTCTCTACTGGTCAGTGAGCCCCCCCATAATGATTTATCGTCCAGGGACACCCCCCATGTGCTCTCCCCCTCTCTACTGGTCAGTGAGCCCCCCCATAATGATTTATCGTCCAGGGACACCCCGCATGTGCTCTCCCCCTCTCTGCTGGTCAGTGAGCCCCCCCATAATGATTCCTCGTCCAGGGACACCCCCCATGTGCTCTCCCCCTCCTGTAAGCACACTAAACAACTGCTGCCCCTTTGGCCTCCAATGCCTGAAATATGTAGAACAGAGACTATTTGGCACACTGTGCTTACACTGGAGATTATGGGATGTTCAGATCGATTTTAGACAATTCCGCTTGATGTATTTATCATACATAAAGCATACATGGGCTAAAGGGTGTTTTTTTCTTCATCTGTCAAGTAGCACTGTTCAGGGGAGGCATTGTTGCTGTGTCGCTGGGATTGGTGAGAGGCCCCTGCACCCATTATCTGTGAATGTCACTAATTGCAATGTTGGCACTTTGAAAAAAATAAGTTGGTTTTGTGTTGCAGTTTCGGCACTCGGGCTCAAAAATGTTCCCCATCACTGCCTCAGGGTGTAGTAAGGAGAGCATCTTAAGTTCTGCCCTTTATATATTTATTTCTGGGGGTTTCAAATTTTTATAAAGTAAATAAAATGTGTAAAGAATGTGACTTGTTCTCAGTTCCGATGTAAATGGCCCCGGGCTGCTGTGGAGCTGAGAATACCAAACTGATAAGACCTTCCATGGCTGATGTAGTTGTGTGGATTTCCCATCACCTTCTATTCCCGAAGACAAGATGGAGAAGGTGAACTGATGATTTGGTGCCACCACCTTGGCAATACACCCCTTCTACCCCGAAGCCGTGTGCTCTCCTGTATATAGTTTCAGCAATGCAGACATTTGTCCCGACCACATAACATGCAGGAAAAGCAAATCAAGAAACCAACGTCCAGAAACCATCAGATGTTCTCAGAGACATCGGAGACTTGAGGAACACTCACCATTGTCCACAGCCAAGATCATGGCTCTATAAATGTCGTTCTTCACAAACACCGACTCTCGATCTAACTGTCCGTTTCCTGTGATGATTCCATTATCCGGGTTCACGCTGAGCCACCCGGCCGGGTCATTGGCTATCCTATAGCTGCAGGAAAACATTTAAAAAGTTTGTCATGACCAACGTCTAAGTTGAGGCAAGTTGGTTTTGTACATATTTCACGGATCGCTTTATAAAAAATCTGATGTAATTTGGACGATTAGACTAAATCTGTCACATTGGATATTCTAGAACTGTAAATCATGACAAAATACAGCAACTTTTGACCTCAGAGACGGTATGGCACTCAGTCATTCCTGGCTCTATGTCCTCATTTTACTGATCACCCACAGTGCTTTTACTGCGAGTGTCCGGCACAGGCAGGTTGGATCACGTATGACATCATCCAGCCTGCCCAGTACCCGGGGCCTGGTGATCAGAAAATCACAATCACATGATCACAATGTCTACAAAGCTGTTATGAATAAATTCATTGATAACGGCTGTGTTTTCTATGCTGATTGGCCAACAGCTATCACATGGTACCTGGGCCAATCAGAGTACCCTGTAACATGCAATTTTTTTTTTTTAATGGGTTGAATTAGATGGACTTTTTTCAACTATGTAACTATATTAGCTGTAGTCAATCACAGATCTCTGGTAATCAAAGCTGTCAACCATTCATGACAGGTGAAAACTTTTCTGTTATAATGATCCTCATAGTTTTTATATAAATATATAAGTGTGTACATTATAGATTTTTTCTGTACATGAAAATGTTTATGATTATTATTATTATTTTACTGTATTTTATTGATAAGAAAATATTAATAAAACTGGATCAATAAAAAAAAAAAACGGCAACTTTTTTTTTTGCTTTGGCTAAACCAAGGAAAAATTCCACTTCTGGTCCCTGTGCCGCTCATACATAAAAGCAGGAAGTGCGGGGGTCACCGGGACAGGAAGGAACAGCAATGAAAATAACGACAGAAGTTTCAGTCCTTCACTCTACTAAAATAGTTTTTGGTTTTGTTTTGTGGCTCCATTGAGATTTGTCCTCACAGGAAGTGAGGAGATGCCCCCTTAACCAGGACACAGACAGCAATAAACATCTGACAGAGGTTCTAATCCTTTCCCACTTTATTCAAATCTAACTAAACCATTTTGGCCGGCGTTGGTCTTTACTGGGCTGGCAGATACCTGCCAACCGACGTCACCAGGTGTGGCTGTATCAAGCTCTTGGGTGAGGCCTTAGGCAGAGCTGCATGGCGGGGCACTTTATAATTGGAAGATGTAGAAATATGAAGGATGATGGATGTAGATGTAGAAGGTTGTTGGGTTTTAGTGTCAGAAATCTTACAATCACCACTTACGTGATCTTTTGAACCTGCGCCTTGTCGGGGTCCTGAGCCGTGTAGGACGCCACCTCTTGGCCGCTCGGTAGATCCTCCCGGACAGTGACATTCTTCACTGGTGGTACGAAGATCGGAGCCTCATTCAAATCCTCCACATCCACCGTGATAGTGGCGGTAGAAGTTACCAGCGGTACAGAAAAGGCGGCTTTGTTGGTGGCCGCTACCAATAGGATGTGTTGCCTCTTCGTTTCAAAGTCCAGTCCCTGCAATCAGGAGGAAATGATTGATTGACAGTTTAACCTCAAAGCATTATAGCAGCTCGATCTGGTGCATCGATTATTCCTATTGCCCATTACATAGGTAGGCTCTGCCTCCTGCTTAGATAAGATAACCAGTGCTTTTTTGTATTTTCTTTCATATCCAAATGCAAGTCTACATGTCCAGCCAATGGAACCCCAACTATACCCAGCTATACCGAACTATTCCCAAATATATCCAATTGTGCCCAACTATACCTATAGAAATACACCCAACCAGAACCCCAACTATACCCAACTGTAACCAACTATACCCAGCTATAGCCAACTATACACAACTATACCCATGGAAATGTACCCAACTGGACCCCCAACTATACCCTAATATACGCTTAGGATAAACAAAAACAAAAAATTGCAGCTGCAACAATCAAGTGAGATATTATCACAAAAATGAAATAGGTGAACAAGTATGTTGCTCTTAAATGAAATAAACAGTAAATAAATAATATAAAAAAGTGAGTCCAAGAGTCACAAACGTGTCAATTGTTTATATTATTTATTTACTGTTTATTTCATTTAAGAGCAACATACTTGTTCACCTATACCCAATTATGCCTAAATCTGCCCAACTATATCCAACTATACTCAACTATGTCCAACTATACTCAACTATGTCCAACTATACCTATGGAAATGTACCTAACCGGACCCCAACTATATCCAACTATATCCAACTATACCCAACCATACCCAACTATATCCAACTATACCCAACTATACCCAACTATACCCAACTATATCCAACCATATCCAACTATATCCAACTATACCCAACTATGTCCAACTATGTCCAACTATGTCCAACTATATCCAACTATACCCAACTATACCCAACTATATCCAACTATACCCAACTATACCCAACTATACCCAACTATATCCAACTATATCCAACCATATCCAACCATATCCAACTATACCCAACTATACCCAACTATACCCAACTATATCCAACTATACCCAACTATACCCAACTATACCCAACTATACCCAACTATATCCAACTATACCCAACTATACCCAACTATATCCAACCATATCCAACTATATCCAACTATATCCAACCATATCCAACTATATCCAACTATACCCAACTATGTCAAACTATGTCCAACTATGTCCAACTATATCCAACTATACCCAACTATACCCAACTATATCCAACTATACCCAACTATACCCAACTATATCCAACCATATCCAACTATATCCAACTATATCCAACCATATCCAACTATATCCAACTATACCCAACTATATCCAACTATACCCAACTATGTCCAACTATATCCAACTATACCCAACTATACCCAACTATACCCAACTATATATATGGAAATTTCCCCAACCAGAACCCCAACTATACTCCTCTTTACTCAACTATACCATGCTATACCCAACTATACCTATGGAAATGTACTGAACCGGCCCCAACTATACCCAACTATATTCAATTATACCTAACTATACCCAACTATACCCAACTATACCCATCCGTGCCCAACTATGCATATGGAAATGTTCCCAACCAGATCCCCAACTATACCCAATTATACCAATGTACTCAACTGGAACCCCAAATATACCAGGAAATCCTCCCCTGCATAGTATAGTCCTATAAGAGCGAGGCTTTGTGTTTCAGCAGGACGGCTCAGGGATTACAGTGAAATTTGTTAATATAATACAGCGGGTGAAATATGGTACAGAAAGCATGTAAAAAGTAAAATTGCATGTAAAGTAACAGGAACATAATCCTAAATATGTAATCATAGAATATATGCTGTTATTTCTGAATAATACTCTGCAGATATTTATTAAAGCTGAACATTTGGCAGAAACCCCAAATAAAATATCTGTATTTAAAATAAATTAAGGTAGATATCAAATGATTGCAGTCTTCGTACAGCAGAGCTCAGACTAGGAGACTGAGAAGCTGCAGAAGGAGGTAATATGTAGTGCTCATGTACTCACAAGCAGCATGCTGATAGCAAGAGAGAGCAGAGTGACAGTGAGAAGAGCTCATCAGTCAGCTGTTTCTCCCTTACTGTCCAATCACAGGCTGGGGAAGGGACAAGACCTGGTTCTATTATATGGCTGGCTGTGCTGTGTATATCTCAGGAATCCATGAAGAGGAATATAAAGTATTTGGCTGGTAAAGCAGCTCTCATGTACAGATGTAATCAGTGTATTTGGCTGATGCCTGGAGTCCAGCTCTACATAAACACGGCTCTTAGTACAGCAACCACAATGAGCTTACCTTCACCGTTGTCAGCTGCCCCATGTTATCTGGGGTTGTAGTTATGCCAAACAGGTTTCCTTCATTGCCTTTAACAATCTTAAACACGGCTGTCCAGGCGTCTGTGTTGGGGGTGTCGTCATCTGTGACCGTCAGGAGTGCAACTTCGAACCCCACAGCGTTTTCAGGGACCTTCGCTGAGTACTGAAATTAAGAGATCTCATGTCAAAACTACAACATAATGGTCTTCATGAATGTAGAACTATATGTCAGGGCTTCTCCAAAATGGCCTCCTCCGCCTACAGAACCATAACAAAATGGCCTCCGCCTACAGGACCATAACAAGATGGCCTCCGCATACAGGACCATAACAAGATGGCCTCCGCGTACAGGACCATAACAAGATGGCCTCCGCGTACAGGACCATAACAAGATGGCCTCCGCGTACAGGACCATAACAAGATGGCCTCCGCGTACAGGACCATAACAAGATGGCCTCCGCATACAGGACCATAACAAGATGGCCTCCGCATACAGGACCATAACAAGATGGCCTCCGCGTACAGGACCATAACAAGATGGCCTCCGCGTACAGGACCATAACAAGATGGCCTCCGCGTACAGGACCATAACAAGATGGCCTCCGCGTACAGGACCATAACAAGATGGCCTCCGCCTACAGGACCATAACAAGATGGCCTCCGCCTACAGGACCATAACAAGATGGCCTCCGCCTACAGGACCATAACAAGATGGCCTCCCCCTACAGGACCATAACAAGATGGCCTCCGCCTACAGGACCATAACAAAATAACTAACCCCTACAAAATAACTTCTGTTTACAAAATGAATATTAAATGGATTTGTGTAAAGGGCTCCTAGAGGAGGACATGTGGCAGCATCTGAGGAACCTCTAAAATGGAATGGGCCCTAAGACTCAGTACACAGGACTATGACAAAATGGCTCCTGTGTATAATTATTATTATTATGCATCTAAACCCCCAAAATGTCCTATATTGCAGCTTACAAGTCCTCAGATGTGGTGGCTGCATTAGTGTTCATTATTCAGGTTGTTTTCCCTTCATTTCCCCCTGGCAATTCTGCAACTAATACACTCCCTGTCCCTGGTGGATACGCTCCCTCCTCCACTGTATCAATGAAAGGAGCCAAGGTTGTCACCCAGGCTGGACTACAAACAGGTCTTCCTCATTTCATCTCCATTACATTGTGGGTGGAGGAGGGGTCAGTAGTTTACAGAAGGAAGATAACATTGTTGGTGTTTTCTGTTCAGCTCACATAAAAGGACCAGAGCATTTCTGGTGAGATCAACAGGAATTTTCTGTTCTTGCTGATAATTAATTTAAAACGAAGACGAATGCAGCCACCACATCTAAGGACTGGTAAGCTGAAATATATGACAGTTAGTTGTTGGTATCCTTCTGGAAGTCATATGTCTGCACTTCAGGACCTCAACAAAAGCACAGAAGGGCCACAACAAAATGGCCGCTGTGCAAAACTCAAATAAGGCATATTAAGTTCCACTTTAGCAGCTGCTACAACATTGTCCTTTGTTACACGGAGCGTTACATAATGGCGGATCGCGGGTTCCACACTCACCTGAATGGGATCGAATACGGGAGCGTTGTCATTGGCGTCTGTTACAGTGATCACAGCTTTGGCGAAGGTTTCAAATCCGGCCCCCTCCTGGTCCGTGGCTGTGACAGTCAGAGTATACACAGGATACAGCTGAGAAGAATATGATAATAAAAGTCATTAATAAATATTATGTATCGGAAATACAATCATTGTGTGTTCTTCCCTGAAAATACAAAGTATCATCAGAAGATCCTCCTTCCATTATACCTGATGATGAATTATTACATTCTATAAGTGCCGATTGGCTGACCTCCCGTGTTCACAAAGCACCATGGCACAGGACTTGAAAGCTAGTGGAGATCACTTGAGTAGCCGTGTAGTAAGGGTGTAGTAGTGATGTATTAGGGGTGTAGTAGTGATGTATTAGGGGTGTAGTAGTGATGTATTAGGGGTGTAGTAGGTGTGTAGTAGTGATGTATTAGGGGTGTAGTAGGTATGTAGTAGTGATGTATTAGGGGTGTAGTGGTGATGTATTAGGGGTGTAGTAGGTGTGTAATAGTGATGTATTAGGGGTGTAGTAGTGATGTATTAGGGGTGTAGTAGGTGTGTAGTAGTGATGTATTAGGGGTGTAGTAGTGATGTATTAGGGGTGTAGTAGGTGTGTAGTAGTGATGTATTAGGGGTGTAGTAGGTGTGTAATAGTGATGTATTAGGGTTGTAGTAGTGATGTATTAGGGGTGTAGTAGGTGTGTAGTAGTGATGTATTAGGGGTGTAGTAGTGATGTATTAGGGGTGTAGTAGGTGTGTAATAGTGATGTATTAGGGTTGTAGTAGTGATGTATTAGGGGTGTAGTAGGTGTGTAGTAGTGATGTATTAGGGGTGTAGTAGGTGTGTAGTAGTGATGTATTAGGGGTGTAGTAGGTGTGTAATAGTGATGTATTAGGGTTGTAGTAGTGATGTATTAGGGTTGTAGTAGTGATTTATTAGTGATGTATTAGGGGTGTAGTAGGTGTGTAATAGTGATGTATTAGGGTTGTAGTAGTGATGTATTAGGGTTGTAGTAGTGATTTATTACTGATGTATTAGGGGTGTAGTAGATGTGTGGTAGTGATGTATTAGGGGTGTAGTAGGTGTGTAGTAGTGATGTAGTAAGGGTGTAGTAGTGATGCCTACTACAGTGAATTGCAGCTTCTAGAGAGATACACAGGTCTGGTATATACATATTTGGTCCAAGCTGGAACAATACAACCAAGTAAAAAATGGCATACCCAGAATTTTTCTTAGACTTTGGGCATGTGATCGTTGTACACAGGATGTGACAGTTTGCCAGAACCCCACTCCCAGCAAACAACAACTGTCAGGTTTGAATTATCAGATCCGGCATTGCTGTGTACACAGAGAAGCTGTCAATAAAGCAGTCGGACAATGTTTATAAATACCACTTCCTCAGAGAAAGATACAATGTTACATATTGTTACTTTTATATCTTTCTGTTCATTCATCTGCAGATCAAAGGGATGAACTTCCATCTAAATATGATGTCAGTTAGAGTGATATTAAAGGCAGATTTTTTAATTTTTTACAAGCTCTTAAAGATAAAAACTTGGAGCCTTTACAATCACTTTAAAGCAACCTGACAAGAAAAATAAGTTGTTTTATTTTAATACACTTTCCTCTCTTTAACCCTCTTGTTATTAACCCTTCGTTTACTCTAATCTGCCCTAATTAACTTTTTATTCTCCTTCTCCATTCAATTATTATTTTCCTGCTGATTTTATTTTTTTGTTGTTGTTCTTTTCTATTTTATTAACCATTAATATTTAAACTTTTGTTTTTGTTTATTTTGTTCTTAAATATTTTTATACCTTTAACATATATTTATACGTTTTACATTTTAACAAGCACACAATTGAAAACAAAAACAAAAAACTTTATTTCATTTGTGAATAACTTTGCAATGCTTTGTACTAGAATCCTAATTTTAGTGTCATTTTAAACAGGAAAAAATACAGAATAAAATGTGCACAGAATGTTTATCTAAAGCAACTCTAATTATATTCAAACTAATGTATGGGAAAGTGATGTAAACCTGTGTGAATAACACTGATCCCCCAATACGCCACAGAATTAAAACAACAGTGATAGTAAACTAAGATCAGGATAAGCTGCCACTTTCAATATATAAAAATCAAAGATCTTACACCTGGGGCTGGTTTTCATACGTTTTAGCGCTAGAAATGGCCTCTAAATAACGCCTGAAAACCGCCTCCCATTCATTTCAGTGAGACTTTTCACACTGGGGGCGGGGCGCTTGCGGAACGTTAGGAAAAATCCTGCAAGTAGCATCTTTGGGGCAGTTTGGGGGCGCTGTATATAGTGCATCCAAAATGGCCCCGCCCATTGAAATGAATTTCATATCTGCCTGAAAAACGGACAGGGGGATGTTTGCGGGCCGATCGTGTGAAAGGGGCCTTATTGTGTAGGGAAAAAAAAATCATTGTGTAAAGAGAATATCATGAAAGGATTGTCCTTTAAAAACAATCTATGTATGTCCCGGTTACCTTTAGTAATGACAAAGTTATCGACCAACAAACAGTTCAATAGCAGAAATGTAACAATTGCTCCATAGGGGGGAGAAGAAGGGTGAGTGGGGGAGGAGTGAAGAAAACCCGTCACTTTCCCCGGAATAGGAAGGTACATTTGGTAAAGTCGATATGAATTGTTAGATTTCTGCAGGAAGCAGGGGCGGACTGATAACTCATGGGGCCCCCGGGCAATAGGAGATTATGGGGCCCCCAGGCAATCAGAGATTATGGGGCCACACAGTATACACACACAGTATACAATCACACAGTATACACACACACAGTATACAATCACACAGTATACACATACATGTACACATAGTATACACAGACAGATGTAAAAAAAACACAGATTTATACATACTGTCCCTGGTTTTACTGAGGCTGGCAACCCTAATGGGGCCCCCTAGTGGCCCAGGGCCCTCGGGCAGTGCCCGAGTGACTCAATGGTCAGTCCGCCCCTGGCAGGAAGTAAAACTAAATTAAAGGGAACAATAAATTCTGCACAGTTAAGAATTAGTTGTTGCCCAACCATGACCGGTACTCTTTATTGGACTTCTCCATCCACACCTATCAGTTTAGTTCTAGACAACTGTCGGGATTTTCCACCCCTTCCTGCAAATACCGGAATAAAACCCCCCACTTTCTAGCGGCTGTATCTCCCAATGATTGTACATTACGGGGGATCCATCACTGGAGGAAGACACCAGTATCTGTGGAATGGCAGCAATGGTTAGCCGGGACTGTGAGTGGTGGTGGGGATTCCTCTCCACTGAAGATACTAAAAGATATCACAAACCTCGCGGTCCAATCCGGCGGTCACAACGCTGATCAGTCCGGAGGCTTGATCGATGGTGAACATTGTAGGGGTTGGTAAAGGGGGATCCTGATTTGTGATGTTGTAGGCGACAATTCCGTTATTCGTGTCCACGGTGTCATCGGCGTCTGTTGCTGTGACATTCATCACAGGAGTCCCTAAAGGGGGAGGAGAAGAGACATTACAATGGAAGTATCCGGAGGGAGTGCCCATAGGGAGTGCCTCTTCACTAAAGTCATCACATGACAACAAACCCCGGAAGATTATTTGATGAAAAAGCCAAATGACCATCCAGCTCATCCCCCACCACCATAAAGACCCAACCCCCTCCCCCCCCCCCCAGAACCCCCGACAACCTGCAGATGATGCAAAGGACAGAAAAGAATCTTTTAAAGTCCAAATCCAATCTAAAGCTGGCCAAAAAGTACACAATCTGATTGTACAATCTCCCTTAGATTTACCAAAACAATATAGTAGGAGGACCTACCTGATCAATCCATTCCATTTGTATCAAACCAGACAGGTCCATGCACTACATAGTTGATGGTAGATCTAAAGTAGATTGTACGATCAGATTGTAAAGTGTATGGTCACCCTAAGGAGGAACTTCACACTTTTTTTTTTTTAAATCAGGTACTTACCAGTCCCTGGAGTCCAGCGCTGTCCTCCTGCAACCGGTTCTTTTCACCGCTGCGGACCCTTGGTGCGGCCATCTTGGATTCGGGAGCCGCTGTGGCTTCCTTAATAATCACAACCGGCTCCCTACTGTGCATGCGTGAGATTGTGCAATGAAGGGAGACTGGCCCGGCAGCCTCCTGAGACTTGTCCCTGGAGGGTAAGGGCAAGGGGGAGTGACAGGTGGAGGTGGGAGGAGCATAAGTGGCACTTTCACTTTTGAGTGAAGCTCCGCTTTATGGGCCGGTGTCGGCGAGCTTTGATGGGCGAGTTCAATGTGCGCTTCACAGTTTAAAGACACTTCAGAGATAATTCAGAGTTCATTGCAGGTTCAGAACCCTCATCCAGCTGACTTTGCATTCTCATAGACTTGTATGAGGAAAGAAGCAATTCTAAAAGAAGAAGACAGTTCTAAAAACCCGACACACTCTAAAATGGGGGTTGGCAACCTGTAGATCGCAATCTACCCATTGATCACAGGCAGGTGACGGGTAGATCGTGTCCCTTCCTTGCCGACTCCCGGAACCTGAACAGGAGGGGCGGCGGGGGTGGCATTACCAGAACCGATCTCCGGTATTTTCCCCCCGCAGCAGCTGAAAGCTCCTCCTCTATCACCCGCCGGAATTCAGTTCAGAATTCAGAAAATACAGAGAAAGGTTCCTGTGAATGCCGCCCCTTGTGACCCTTCTCTCCAGGTTTTCCCTTCCTTTTGTTGCCCCCCTGTGTGCTCCCCTAGTAACCCCCACCCCCCCCAGTGCTGCCAGCTTCCCCTCCCACCAGCTGCTGAGGGGGAACTTCAGGATGAACAGTGGGGGAGGGGGCCAATATATAGGTCATTTCCTGACCCCTTCCTTTTCTGAATGAACACAGTGAGTGATCAGTTCCCGATCGATACTGTATCCATTCATAAGGAGGGCGGTCAGCAAAAGAGCACTTCCCATTCATTCACTGTCCACTGCAGCTGAGGCTGCAGAGAAAGGGACTGGGGAATCTTTGTCCTCAGTCCCTTTCTCTGTCTCAAAAGTGAGACATCGGAGGTCTGTTTAGACTCCTGATATTTCACTAAAGACCCCCAACAGGGATGATAAATACAATTGTAAAAAGCAATAGCAAAATTATTTTAAAAGTTGAATGAATAAATTAAAAAGATTAAATAATGAAAATAAAAAACTACCAACACCATCCATTGCCCTACTGACCGTCCACTGCCCTACTGACACCGTCCACTGCTCCACTGATACCGTCTACTGCTCTACTGACTGTCCACTGCCCTACTGACACCGTCTACTGCTCTACTGACTGTCCACTGCCCTACTGACCGTCCACTGCCCTACTGACACCGTCTACTGCCCTACTGACACCGTCCACTGCCCTACTGACACCGTCCACTGCCCTACTGACACCGTCTACTGCCCTACTGACACCGTCCACTGCCCTACTGACTGTCCACTGCTCTACTGACACCGTCCACTGCCCTACTGACACCGTCTACTGCTCCACTGATACCGTCCACTGCCCTACTGACACCGTCTACTGCCCTACTGACACCGTCCACTGCCCTACTGACACCATCCACTGCTCTACTGACACCGTCCACTGCTCTACTGACACCGTCCACTGCCCTACTGACACCGTCCACTGCTCCACTGATACCGTCCACTGCCCTACTGACACCGTCCACTGCCCTACTGACACCGTCCACTGCCCTACTGACACCGTCCACTGCTCCACTGATACCGTCCACTGCTCTACTGACACCGTCCTCTGCTCTACTGACACCGTCCACTGCCCTACTGACACCATCCACTGCCCTACTGACACCGTCCACTGCCCTACTGACACCGTCTACTGCCCTACTGACACCGTCCACTGCCCTACTGACACCGTCCACTGCTCCACTGATACCGTCCACTGCTCTACTGACACCGTCCTCTGCTCTACTGACACCGTCCACTGCCCTACTGACACCATCCACTGCCCTACTGACACCGTCCACTGCCCTACTGACACCGTCCACTGCTCCACTGATACCGTCTACTGCTCTACTGACTGTCCACTGCCCTACTGACACCGTCTACTGCCCTACTGACACCGTCTACTGCCCTACTGACACCGTCCACTGCCCTACTGACACCGTCCACTGCCCTACTGACACCGTCCACTGCCCTACTGACACCGTCCACTGCCCTACTGACACCGTCTACTGCCCTATTGACACCGTCCACTGCTCTACTGACCGTCCACTGCCCTACTGACACCGTCCACTGCTCTACTGACATCGTCCTCTGCCCTACTGACACCGTCCACTGCCCTACTGACACCGTCTACTGCCCTACTGACACCGTCTACTGCCCTACTGACACCGTCCACTGCCCTACTGACACCGTCCACTGCCCTACTGACACCGTCCACTGCCCTACTGACACCGTCCACTGCCCTACTGACACCGTCTACTGCCCTATTGACACCGTCCACTGCTCTACTGACCGTCCACTGCCCTACTGACACCGTCCACTGCTCTACTGACATCGTCCTCTGCCCTACTGACACCGTCCACTGCCCTACTGACACCGTCTACTGCCCTACTGACCCCGTCTACTGCCCTACTGACCCCGTCTACTGCCCTACTGACACCGTCTACTGCCCTACTGACCGTCCACTGCCCTACTGACACCGTCTACTGCCCTACTGACACCCTCTACTGCCCTACTGACCGTCCACTGCCCTACTGACCGTCTACTGCCCTACTGACACCGTCTACTGCCCTACTGACACCGTCTACTGCCCTACTGACCATCCACTGCCCTACTGACACCGTCTACTGCCCTACTGACCGTCCACTGCCCTACTGACACCGTCTACTGCCCTACTGACCGTCCACTGTCCTACTTACACCGTCTACTGCCCTACTGACCGTCCACTGCCCTACTGACACCGTCTACTGCCCTACTGACACCGTCTACTGCCCTACTGACCGTCCACTGTCCTACTGACACAGTCTACTGCCCTACTGACACCGTCTACTGCCCTACTGACACCGTCTACTGCCCTACTGACCGTCCACTGCCCTACTGACACCGTCCACTGCCCTACTGACACCGTCTACTGCCCTACTGACACCGTCTACTGCCCTACTGACACCGTCCACTGCCCTACTGACCGTCCACTGCCCTACTGACACCGTCCACTGCTCTACTGACATCGTCCTCTGCCCTACTGACACCGTCCACTGCCCTACTGACACCGTCTACTGCCCTACTGACACCGTCTACTGCCCTACTGACCGTCCACTGCTCTACTGACCGTCCACTGCCCTACTGACACCGTCTACTGCCCTACTGACACCGTCTACTGCCCTACTGACTGTCCACTGCCCTACTGACACTGTCTACTGCCCTACTGACCGTCCACTGCCCTACTGACACCGTCTACTGCCCTACTGACCGTCCACTGTCCTACTGACACCGTCTACTGCCCTACTGACCGTCCACTGCCTTACTGACACCATCTACTGCCCTACTGATACCGTCCACTGCCCTACTGACACCGTCTACTGCCCTACTGACACCGTCCACTGCTCTACTGACACCGTCCACTGCCCTACTGACACCGTCCACTGCCCTACTGACTGTCCACTGCCTTACTGACACCATCTACTGCCCTACTGACACCGTCCACTGCCCTACTGACACTGTCTACTGCCCTACTGACACCGTCTACTGCCCTACTGACCGTCCACTGCTCTACTGACCGTCCACTGCCCTACTGACACCGTCTACTGCCCTACTGACACCGTCTACTGCCCTACTGACCGTCCACTGCCCTTCTGACACTGTCTACTGCCCTACTGACCGTCCACTGCCCTACTGACACCGTCTACTGCCCTACTGACCGTCCACTGTCCTACTGACACCGTCTACTGCCCTACTGACCGTCCACTGCCCTACTGACACCATCTACTGCCCTACTGACACCGTCTACTGCCCTACTGACCGTCCACTGTCCTACTGACACCGTCTACTGCCCTACTGACACCGTCTACTGCCCTACTGACACCGTCTACTGCCCTACTGACCGTCCACTGCTCTACTGACCGTCCACTGCCCTACTGACACCGTCTACTGCCCTACTGACACCGTCTACTGCCCTACTGACCGTCCACTGCCCTACTGACACTGTCTACTGCCCTACTGACCGTCCATTGCCCTACTGACACCGTCTACTGCCCTACTGACCGTCCACTGTCCTACTGACACCGTCTACTGCCCTACTGACCGTCCACTGCCTTACTGACACCATCTACTGCCCTACTGACACCGTCCACTGCCCTACTGACACCGTCTACTGCCCTACTGACACCGTCCACTGCTCTACTGACACCGTCCACTGCCCTACTGACACCGTCCACTGCCCTACTGACTGTCCACTGCCTTACTGACACCATCTACTGCCCTACTGACACCGTCCACTGCCCTACTGACACTGTCTACTGCCCTACTGACACCGTCCACTGCCCTACTGACACCGTCTACTGCCCTACTGACCGTCCACTGCTCTACTGACCGTCCACTGCCCTACTGACACCGTCTACTGCCCTACTGACACCGTCTACTGCCCTACTGACCGTCCACTGCCCTACTGACACTGTCTACTGCCCTACTGACCGTCCACTGTCCTACTGACACCGTCTACTGCCCTACTGACCGTCCACTGCCCTACTGACACCATCTACTGCCCTACTGACACCGTCTACTGCCCTACTGACCGTCCACTGTCCTACTGACACCGTCTACTGCCCTACTGACACCGTCTACTGCCCTACTGACCGTCCACTGCCCTACTGACACCGTCCACTGCCCTACTGACACCATCCACTGCCCTACTGACCGTCCACTGCCCTACTGACACCGTCCACTGCCCTACTGACCGTCCACTGCCCTACTGACCGTCTACTGCCCTACTGACACCGTCTACTGCCCTACTGACACCGTCTACTGCCCTACTGACACCGTCCACTGCCCTACTGTCCGTCCACTGCCCTACTGACACCGTCCACTGCCCTACTGACACCGTCCACTGCCCTACTGACACCGTCCACTGCCCTACTGACACCGTCCACTGCCCTACTGACCGTCCACTGCCCTACTGACACCGTCCACTGCCCTACTGACCGTCTACTGCCCTACTGACACCGTCTACTGCCCTACTGACACCGTCTACTGCCCTACTGACACCGTCCACTGCCCTACTGACCGTCCACTGCCCTACTGACACCATCCACTGCTCTACTGACACCGTCCACTGCCCTACTGACTGTCCACTGCCCTACTGACTGTCCACTGCCCTACTGACACCGTCCACTGCTCTACTGACACTGTCTACTGCCCTACTGACACCGTCCACTGCCCTACTGACTGTCCACTGCCCTACTGACTGTCCACTGCCCTACTGACACCGTCCACTGCTCTACTGACACTGTCTACTGCCCTACTGACACCGTCCACTGCTCTACTGACACCGTCCACTGCCCTACTGACACCGTCTACTGCCCTACTGACCATCTACTGCCCTACTGACCGTCCACTGCTCTACCGACACCGTCCACTGCTCTACCGACACCGTCCACTGCTCTACCGACACCGTCCACTGCCCTACTGACACCGTCCACTGCCCTACTGACTGTCCACTGCCCTACTGACACCCTCCACTGCTCTACTGACACCGTCTACTGCCCTACTGACACCGTCCACTGCCCTACTGACACCGTCTACTGCCCTACTGACACCGTCTACTGCCCTACTGACACCGTCTACTTCCCTACTGACCATCTACTGCCCTACTGACCGTCCACTTCTCTACCGACACCGTCCACTGCTCTACCGACATCGTCCACTGCCCTACTGACACCGTCCACTGCCCTACTGACTGTCCACTGCCTTACTGACACCATCTACTGCCCTACTGACACCGTCCACTGCCCTACTGACACCGTCTACTGCCCTACTGACACCGTCCACTGCTCTACTGACACCGTCCACTGCTCTACTGACACCGTCCACTGCTCTACTGACACCGTCCACTGCCCTACTGACACCGTCCACTGCCCTACTGACTGTCCACTGCCTTACTGACACCATCTACTGCCCTACTGACACCGTCCACTGCCCTACTGACACTGTCTACTGCCCTACTGACACTGTCCACTGCCCTACTGACACCGTCCACTGCCCTACTGACACCGTCCACTGCCCTACTGACACCGTCCACTGATCTACTGACACCGTCCTCTGCTCTACTGACACCATCCTCTGCTCTACTGACACCGTCCACTGCCCTACTGATAACGTCCTCTGCCCTACTGACACCGTCCGCTGCTCTACTGACCCGTCCACTGCCCTACTGACACCGTCCACTGCTCTACTGACACCGTCCACTGCTCTACTGACACCGTCCACTGCTCTACTGACACCGTCTACTGCCCTACTGACACCGTCCACTGCTCTACTGACATTGTCCACTGCCCTTCTGACACCGTCCACTGCCCTACTGACACCATCCACTGCTCTACTGACACCGTCCACTGCTCTACTGACACCCTCCACTGCCCTACTGACACCGTCCACTGCTCTACTGACACCGTCCACTGCTCTACTGACACCGTCCTCTGCTCTACTGACACCATCCACTGCCCTACTGACACCGTCCACAGCCCTACTGACACCGTCCACTGCCCTACTGACACCGTCCACAGCCCTACTGACACCGTCCACAGCCCTACTGACACCGTCCACAGCTCTACTGACACCGTCCACTGCTCTACTGACACCGTCCACTGCCCTACTGACACCGTCCACTGCTCTGCTGACACCATTCACTGCTCTACTGACACAGTCCACTGCTCTACTGACACCGTCCACAGCCCTACTGACACCATCCACAGCCCTACTGACACCGTCCACTGCTCTACTGACACCGTCCACTGCTCTACTGATACCGTCCACTGCTCTACTGACACCGTCCTCTGCCCTGCTGACACCGTCCACTGCCCTGCTGACACCGTCCACTGCTCTACTGACACCGTCCACTGCTCTACTGACACCATCCACTGCCCTACTGACACCCTCCACTGCTCTACTGACACCGTCCACTGCCCTACTGACACCGTCTACTGCCCTACTGACACCATCCACTGCTCTACTGACACTGTCCTCTGCTCCACTGACACCATCCACTGCCCTACTGACACCGTCTACTGACCTACTGACTGTCCACTGCCCTACTGACACCGTCCACTGCTCTACTGACACCATCCACTGCCCTACTGACACCGTCTACTGACCTACTGACTGTCCACTGCCCTACTGACACCGTCTACTGACCTACTGACCGTTCACTGCCCTACTGACACCCTCCACTGCTCTGCTGACACCATTCACTGCTCTACTGACACCGTCCACTGCTCTACTGACACCGTCCACTGCTCTACTGACACCATCCACTGCCCTACTGACACCCTCCACTGCTCTACTGACACCGTCCACTGCCCTACTGACACCGTCTACTGCCCTACTGACCGTCCACTGCTCTACTGACACCCTCCACTGCTCTACTGACACCATCCACTGACCTACTGACCGTCCACTGCTCTACTGACACCGTCCACTGCCCTACTGACACCTTCCTCTGCTCTACTGACACCGTCCTCCTTTAAGGAAGGTTACATTTATATTTTTACAATGACATTTATATTATTATATGTTTCCACTATGAGTTTCACTATTATTATAAGTTTCCCTTACTATTTAGTTAGGTCTTGCTAGTTAATGTCTAAAAAGAAAAAAAAAAAATGGTGTTGAGCCCCAGTGGTCTTTGATCTCGTTCATGTTGTTCAGGTAGATCTCCACCTCTTCAAGGCTGCCTACTCCTGCTATAAAAGATCCACTTTAAATTTGAGTCCTGACAACTTACCCGGTTTGGACCCCTCGGTCACTGTGCCTTCAAACACCGGCTGGGTGAAGGACGGACGATTGTCGTTCTGATCGGTCACTTTAATAATAATCTCAATGGGGGTCTCCACTTGTTTCCCGTCTGATGAGACGGCGTAGACGAAGACCTGAAACAAGAAGGAACAATCTATTATGATAGAATAGTCTTGTCTGACGTATAACAGAAATTGGGAGAAATTCTTGTTGAGAACCCAATGACTTGCCCCAAAGAAAAGCAATTTTTATCTCTTACCCTGTGATTAATGATGAACACCCCCTGACCTAAACAGTGAACTCCATTGAAGTCTATGGGAGCCGAACATGAGAAATCAAAAGTGCCCAATTTTAAGGCTTATATGCAAATAATTGGCCATAAAAGGGGTATGGGGGTCCGGGTACTGCCCTGGTGGACATGTATCAATCCAAAAAACTTTTAAAAAAAAACAAAAGTTTTTTCAGGAGCAGTGATGATGCTTAAAATGCAACAATAAAAATTAAAAATTCCTTTAAGTATAGTGCCTGGGGGGTCCCCTTTGTCTGCCTGTAAAGTGGTGCATCTGTAGCATGCATAGAACCTTCTGCAGGAAAAATGACATTTCTAAAGAAAAAAAAATCACATTTAAATTGACTCATGGGTGCGATTGCCGACACCCAGCGATTTAAAAAATACTAAAGAAAAAAACGGCGTGAAGGCCCTGAACCATACCAGGCCACATGCCCGCAACATGGGGCTTCTGCCCCCTGCATCCCAAAGCACCTTGTCCTCAATGGGAACAATGGTCTCTTCCCCATAACCCTGAGCAGTGGTTATGGGGGTTTGCGGGCGGGGGGCTTATCGGAATCTGGAAGCCTCCTTTAACAAGGGGGCTCCCAGATCCCAGCATGGAATTTTCAAAAACTGTCTCTGTGTTTTTATTACTTTTTGACACTTTTTTTGGTGAATGGGTAGGGGTACTATGTACCCCATACTCATTCACATGGGGGGGCGGGATCTGGGGGCCCCCTTGTTAATACCACTGTATAGGTTAGCAGTAATAAATGACGACCATGATTTTTTCCAAGAGTTATATAATCGTATAAATATTTTAAAGGCAAAAACAGCTAAAATATAATTAATACAGTATTTAAAAATGTAATAAAAAAGCTGGTCAGTCACATGACACAATGATGTATGAGCGGGCAGAATTGGACTGGGCACAGACAGGCAGGTCTCAGAGGTAATTAGCATTAGTTAGCAGATAAAATGTTTGCTTACCGTATAGCTGGGTATAGTCTCTCTGTCCAGAGCCCGGGTCACGTTAAGCCATCCAGAGTTCCTCTCAATGACAAAAGTCCCCACGGGCGGAGAGTCGGCCCCTTGGCCTGTGATGCTGTAGAACACAAGGCCTGCATAGCTGGACTTGACCTAGAAGGAAGGAATATGGGAAATGGGAAGAGCAATAAGCTTTCATAAAGGCACATTATTATTATTATACAGGATTTATATAGCGCCCACAGTTTACGCAGCGCTTTACAACATTAGGGAGGACAGTACAAGTACAATACAATTCAATACAGGAGGAATCAGAGGGCCCTGCTCATTAGAGCTTACAATCTAGGAGGGAGGGTCAAGTTATACAAAAGGGTAATAGCTGTGGGGGATGAGCTAATGGAGAAAATAGTGCAGTTGTTAGATGGAGGCAGGATAGGCTTCTCTGAAGAGGAAAGTTTTCAGGGATCGCCTAAAGGTGGATAAATTTGGAGACAGTCTGACAGATTGGGGTAGGGAATTCCAGAGAATGGGCGAGGCTCGGGAGAAGTCCTGGAGGCGGATATGGGAGGAGGTGATGAGGGAGCTAGAGAGCAGGGGGTCTTGGGAGGAACGGAGGTGGCGATTAGGGTGGTATTTGGAGACTAGGCTAGTGATGTAGCTGGGGGCAGAGTTGTGGATGGCTTTGTAACTTATTGTTAGTATTTTGAATTTAATTTGTTGGGCGAGTGGCAGCCAATGGAGGGATTGGCAGAGAGGGTTGGCGGACACTGAATGGAGACCAGTGTAGGGATTGGAGGAGAGGGTTGGCAGACACTGAATGGAGACCAGTGTAGGGATTGGAGGAGAGGGTTAGAGGACACTGAATGGAGACCAGTGTAGGGATGGGAGGAGAGGGTTGGCAGACACTGAATGGAGACCAGTGTAGGGATTGGAGGAGAGGGTTGGCAGACACTGAATGGAGACCAGTGTAGGGATTGGAGGAGAGGGTTGGCGGACACTGAATGGAGACCAGTGTAGGGATTGGAGGAGAGGGTTGGCAGACACTGAATGGAGACCAGTGTAGGGATTGGAGTAGAGGGTTGGTGGACACTGAATGGAGACCAGTGTAGGGATTGGAGGAGAGGGTTGGCAGACACTGAATGGAGGTCAGTGTAGGGATTGGAGGAGAGGGTTGGCAGACACTGAATGGAGACCAGTGTAGGGATTGGAGGAGAGGGTTGGCAGACACTGAATGGAGACCAGTGTAGGGATTGGTGGAGAGGGTTGGCAGACACTGAATGGAGACCAGTGTAGGGATTGGTGGAGAGGGTTGGCAGACACTGAATGGAGACCAGTGTAGGGATTGGTGGAGAGGGTTGGCAGACACTGAATGGAGACCAGTGTAGGGATTGGTGGAGAGGGTTGGCAGACACTGAATGGAGACCAGTGTAGGGATTGGTGGAGAGGGTTGGCAGACACTGAGCGGTTTGTAAGGTGGATGAGTCTGGCAGCAGCATTCATGATGGACTGAAGGGGGGAGGAGTCTATTTAAAGGTAAGCCAATGAGGATTGAGTTGCAGTAGTCAAGGCGAGAGATAACCAGGGAGTGAATCAGGAGCTTTGTGGTTTCGTTGGTTAAAAAGGGACGTAGTTTAGAGATGTTGCGGAGGTTGAGGCGGCAAGCTTTGGAAAGTGATTGGATGTGGGGCCGAAAGGAGAGTTCAGTAATCCAGGATAACACCTAGCACCCTGACATGTGGGGGATGGGTGGATGGTTTTGCCATTGCTCTTGACAGACAAGTCAGAGGAAGAGGCACGTGGGGGAGGAAATATTATAAGCTCGGTTTTGGACAAGTTGAGTTTGAGGAAGTGGTGTGACATCCATACAGATATGTACAGCATATGTATCAGCACATAAGTCCCGATTATGTTTTTTAGATGGGTGGAGGCTCCTTCTTCATTTTCATGATTCTTAACTTTGCTCTATCCTTGTCCCCACATCATACTTTTATTTTCCTAATTTTCTGAGGCCCATGGATGGATATGAAGGATTGCTCCTAAACTGTGACTACACTATACTATATATCCAAAAGTTTGTGGACATTAACCACAACTACACTATATGGCCTAATGTATGTGGACATCCCTTCAAATGATGGAGTTTGGGCGTTTCCACTAAAGGGTTCTGTTAATCCTCCATCATACAAAGACATTGTAGACAATTGTGCTCTTCCAGCCTTATGGTAACAGTTTGATGAACACCCTTTTCTGTTCCAGCATGACTGTCCCCTGTGATGTACAAAGCCAGCTCCATAAAGACATGGTGTGACCAGTTTGGTGTGGAGGAACTCCAGTGTCCTACACAGAGCCCGGACCTCATCCCTACTGATCACCTTTGGGACGATCCAGGTCTTCTCATCCAACATTAGTACTTGACCTCACAAATGGGCACAAATTCCCCAGACACCCTTCAAGATCTGGGGGAAAGTCTTTCATGAGAAGGGAAGGCTGTTATAGGCACAAAGAAGGGGGGGGGCAACTGTATAAAGACATGGTTTGACCAGTTTGGTGTGGAGAAACTCAAGTGTCCTGCACAGAGCCCTGACCTCATCCCTACATAACACCTTTGGGGTGAATTGGAGTACCAGTTGGGAGCCAAGTTTTTTTTCTGGTGCCCAATGTTAGGCCCAACATGTAAGCCAGGTCTTCTCATTCAACATCAGTACCTGACCTCATAAACAGGCACAGATTCCCACGGATATCTTCCAAAATCTTGTAGAAAGTCTTCCCAGAAGCGTGCAGGATGTTATAGCTACAATGGGTAGAAACCCGGGTAACTCAGAAAGGCAAATTTTGGCAACTCAAAGGGATGTCCAACAAGCTCATAGAGGTGTGATGGGTGGAGGAACTCAAGTGTCCTGCACAGAGCCCTGACCTCAACCCTACTGAACATCTTTGGAATGAATTGGAACAGCAATTGTGAGTCTTCTCATCCAACATTAGTATCTGACCTCACAATGTTTTTACTGAATGGGCAGAACATTCCACAGGCACTCCAAAACCTTGTGGAAGGCCTTCCCAGAAAAGCGGAGGGTGTTAAGGTTGTAAAGTGGGGCTAATTCCATATTATTGCCCATGATTTTGGAAAGGAAAATACAAATTTTTATAACTATCATGGTCAACTGTCCTCAATATTTGGGCCATATATACAATGCACAGTGCGGCACAAGGCCGGCTCTGCCGACACAGAAGGAGGACATGCTGAGCACTTTGTGCTATAAGCCAACATATGATGTATTCTGTACAGAAGGAGAAAGGTTGGTGTTGTAGGTACCTGAACGAGCCTTTTGGGAAATGGGCCTCTTTCATTTTCAGAGCAATGAATTGGTGGAATGACCCAAACTCTCTTCTGTCTCCGAAGCACATCCTGCAGAGGACACAAACAATTAAAACAGTCACAATCAATCAATTAAAACTCTAACTAACTAAATAGATCCACCCGAAGGTGACATTTCATTTTGCTTTCTTCTTATATCATTCTAGGACTCCGGCCCCCACATCTCCCCATTGGGGCTCCTTACTCTCTGACCTGACACCTTGAAATAAATAGATGGCCCAACAGGAATAATGGAAACCCTTGACGAGTCCTCCCTGAGATGACCAGCCTTGGGGACTTGTGTTAGAAGTCTCTGAAAACAAATGCTGTAAAACACAAAGCAGTTTTTTGGTGGAATGAGACCTTAAATCCTTCTTTGTTGCCCCAACAAAATTTGGCCCACGGGAGGAAATACAATGACGGCTGCGGCTTCCAAGGTTTACAAACAAACCTCATGTGGTCACCTCATCATGGCTATTATGGGCTATTATGTTGATCACATGATTGGAAACCACGATGACTGATTCCTGACCGTTAGTGGAATCCCGAGCTCCCAGATACCGCGTGGTTTGATGGCTGGGAGCTCACAACTTGTGTATTGTGGAATGTAGGTTGATGTCCCCTTGGAATGTTAATCTAAAGATTGCAGATGCCAGCAGATTAACCATCAATGCAAGTTGCTGTGAGATGTACATAAACATTTTTCCTTTTTGCTTTATTAGTATTATCAATTAGATATGAGTTTCCATATCTTGTCATCTACTCAAGTCATGGAACCCTTCATATACTATTTGCAAAGCTACAGACAGAAGTGGCCTCGGAGTGAGTCCTCCACTGTGGTCTTCTCTTTGGATGCTGACTCTTCCCATGACTGGGTGGATCCTCCACAGTATAGCTAGGCAAGAGAACCTGAGCACAATGCCTTTAGACCAGGGGTCTCAAACTGGCGCCCTCCAGCTGTTGAAAGACTACAAGTCCCATCATGCCTCTGCCTGTGGGAGTCATACTTGTAACTGTCAGCCTTGCAATGCCTCATGGGACTTGTAGTTTTGCAACAGCTGGAGGGCTGCCAGTTTGAGACCCCTGCTTTAGACCCATGGGTCCCCTGGGCTCGATCATTTGACTCAGATTCCATGACTGACCACAGAGGACACATGTAGAAGTATCTCTGGACCTGCCGGTACTTCCTCTGTGTGGTTCTGTGTGGACAGTCCAGCACCTCTCAGGGTGAGTTCACAGTAAAGGGTATATTGGGGTATAACTGAACCCGGGCCTCATTGCAGCTGCCCTGATTCTATGTACACCCCAACCCCACCGACATTGTACAGCCAAGGAAGAATGTTTTCAGCATCAATAAGCCCCATTCAGTCTGGAACTTCCTCTACCAATGGTATTATTGGAGGTAGGAAGAGACATGGAAGGAAGACCCCCATCATTCATACAGCCTGACCTACCTGCCCCGTATATAGGAGGCTCACCTGTTTGTGGTGGGGGTGGCGTTTTCTCAGGATCACGGTGGTCTCAGTCAGCACATTCTTCCCCTCCAATGCCACAACACCGAACTCTTTGTGTCCATGAAGCTTCAGATGTTCCTTCACTACGATGGAGCCGTCAGCCTGAACTTCAAAGTGAGAGTCTTTGGATTCATAGCGTACCTTCGATTTCAGGCCGCAGGTAATGAAGTCCACTGAAAGATAAAAGAGGGGGGAGGTGTGAGCATTGAGGTCATCCCACCACCACACCATCCGTCACGTCTATTCAATTCTGTATCTTCTCTTCAAAATGTTCAATTCTCTAAAATGAATATTATGTAGAACTGGAATTTTATATCCAAAGCCAAAACCTTTTTTTTTACTTTTTGATAGAGAGGGTAAGGGTTAGGCCTCTGTCAGGCTTTTATTGCCCTCTGTGCCCCACCCAGAGATACTCCCGCCCCTCCCTCTGTATTTGCCCGGTGTGTCACCAGGGCGGAGAGGTGAGGGGGGACAACCAAATGATTACAGTTGTCACCAGAACAGGAATACGGGGGGGGGGGGGGGTCCAGTGGAGACATCCGCTCTCACTCTGGGGAGATTTCCTTTCATTTCCTGTCATGTCTCCAAAACAGGAAATTAAGAGGAATCTCCCCAACAAGAACCCCCCCAAGAAAAGAAACAAAACAAAAGACTATTGATGCACAGTATTTAAGTACTTATTTCATATGACCCTTTTATTTCTAATGTTCTGCAATTTATGGGGCTCATTTACTAATGAGCAGTCGCTCTCTGCGGGGTGTTTGCACAAGAGCTTAGTAAATGAGGGGAAGCTTCACTTTGAAAAGAACAACCAATCAAATTGCAAGCAATGCAAGGAAAGTTAAAAACAAAACAAAAAAAAAGAACAGCATTTTTGCTTGCACGTGATTGGATGATGGAAGTCAGCAGAGCTTCCCCTCATTTACTAATCTCTGGAGCAATTGCTCTTGTGAAGTGCTCAGTCTATTTGCTTTTAGTAAATCCACCCCGATGTCTCTAGAGGAATTATAAGAGGAGGAAAATCAATGCAATCATTCTTGATGTTGACTTTATTATATATGATGAAAAAACAAATGTTGATGTGATGCAGCCGATCTGTGAGATCTATCCGGGCGATCGGCGTGTCAGCGCCATGTGCTGCGCTTCTATTAATACGCAATGTTTTCCCCTGAAACCCGCACCTCCCCCTCCCAGAACCGGCCCATTCATTACACCACGTGAAGTGCCACGGCTCTAATTACAAGGCGGACACTGGAAGGCTTAGCAGTTCCATTTACTAAAAATAAGAATTGCAAAGCAGTCCTGGTTTTTATTAAACACAACACCCTACAGGGCGTTTGTGTATATATATATATATTTACACACACCCATTTACTGTATACACTATATTACCAAAAGTATTGGGACGCCTGCCTTTACACACACATGAACTTTAATGACATCCCAGTCTTAGTCCGGAGGGTTCAATATTGAGTTGGCTCCGCCCTTTGCAGCTATAACAGCTTCACCTCTTCTGGGAAGGCCGTCCACAAGGTTTAGGAGGGTGTCTATGGGAATGTTTGACCATTCTTCCAGAAGAGCATTTGTGAGGTCAGGCACTGATGTTGGATGAGAAGGCCTGCCATGCAGTCTCCACTCTAATTCATCCCAAAGGTGTTCTATGGGGTTGAGGTCAGGACTCTGTGCAGGCCAGTCAAGTTCTTCCACCCCAAACTTGCTCATCCATGTCTTTATGGACCTTTCTTTGTGCACTGGTCCAAATCATTTGGTGAGGGGGTGGGGGGGGGGATTATGGTGTGGGGGTTGTTTTTCAGGGGTTGGGATTGGCCCCTTAGTTCTAGTGAAGGGAACTCTTAAGGCGTCAGCATACCAAGACATTTTGGACAATTTCATGCTCCCAACTTTTGTGGGAACAGTTTGGGGTGGAGGAACTTGACTGGCCTGCACCGAGTCCTGACCTCAACCCGATAGAACACCTTTGGGATGACTTAGAGTGGAGACTGTGAGCCAGGCCTTCTCATCCAACATCAGTGCCTGACCTCACATATGCTCTTCTGGAAGAATGGTCAAACATTCCCATAGACACCCTCTTAAACCTTGTGGACGGCCTTCCCAGAAGAGGTGAAGCTGTTATAGCTGCAAAGGGCGGAGCCAACTCAATATTGAACCCTCCGGACTAAGACTGGGAGGTCATTAAAGGTCATGTGTGTAAAGGTGTCCCAATACTTTTGGTAATATTGTGTATCAAACAGTTTTAGTATACTAGCTGCTAAGTGCAGTACCACAACTCTCCTGCAGATGTCACTGTCACAGCTGGTATAACAAACAAACTGTTTCATGGTATATGTCAGCGCCATTACACCAAACTCTTCATATACAGTATAAAGAATGGAGGGAGAATGTGTGAAGAAGCACCTAAAGTCATTTTTTTTTTAATGCTTGTCCTGCTGCCAAACGTTCATCATTCCCCCAGCGAGGGGATTTCTCTTTGCGGTTCTCTATTCATTCTTAAAATTGCAATACAAATATTAAAACAAAAAAAGGAAAACAATATAATTTGATGGATTCCAGCCAATCACCTAAATTATTTCATGACCTTTGAAAGGACAGAAAAGAAAACTAAAGGAGGTTTTTTTTTTTTTTCAATTTCTTCCTGTTAATTATAAATGAAAATCACGTGAGCGTCCTGAGGCTGCTCTGTGTTATCAGGCGAGAGGTGTGCCCCATGTCAGGTACACAAGCCGAGACCCGTCCATTACAAACACCTCCAAATTCCTGCCAGGAATCCGTCCGCCTGATCATCAGAACCCCACAAAGGTCACCATGTGTGACTATCACATATATCATATCACATATATCATATCACATATATATATACAGAGCATCTGGAAAGTACTCACAGCGCTTCACTTTTTCCACATTTTCTTATGTTACAGCCTTATTCCAAAATAGATTCAATTCATTATTTTCCTCAAAATTCTACAAACATCCCCCATAATGACAACGTGAGAGAAGTTTGTATGAAATCTTTGCAAATGTATTAAAAAAAAAATAAAAAAATCCCATGTACATAAATATCACAGACTCCTCCCATCACAGACTCCTCCCATGTACATAAGTATCACAGACTCCTCCCATGTACATAAGTATCACAGGCTCCTCCCATGTACATAAGTATCACAGGCTCCTCCCATGTACATAAGTATCACAGGCTCCTCCCATGTACATAAGTATCACAGGCTCCTCCCATGTATATAAGTATCACAGACTCCTCCCATGTACATAGGTATCACAGCCTTTCCTCAATACTTTGGTGAAGCTCCTTTGGCACCAATTACAGCCTCCAGTCTTGTTGAGTATGATGCTACAAGCTTGGCACACCTATTTTTGGACGGTTTCTCCCATTCTTCTTTGTAGGACCTCTCCAGCTCCATCAGGTTGGATGGGGAGCGTCGGTGCTCAGCCATGTTCAGATCTCTCCAGAGATGTTCAATTGGGGTCAAGTCTGGGCTCTGGCTGGGCCACTCAAGGACATTCACAGAGTTGTCCCGGAGCCACTCCTTTGTTATCTTGGCTGTGTACTTAGGGTGGTTGTCCTGTTGGAAGATGAACCTTCTCCCCAGTCTGAGGTCCAGAGCGCTCTGGAGAAGGTTCTCATCAAGGATATCTGTACATTGCTGCATTCATCTTTCCCTCCATCCTGACTAGTCTCCCAGTTCCTGCACAGATGTCTATTGAAATCGCACCTGAAGTCGCCAAAAGTACTACAGAGACTACTTTTGGGAATCGGTGCGGCGTCACACTGATTCGGACGTGCCATTTCCGGCAATAGCCGCCGATTTGACATGTCGATTTGTCACATTGCATGCCCAATCACTCCAATGAAATCCTAGGCTCAATGGGTGCCGAGGAACTCAAGTGTCCTGTCGGGAGTCCTGACCTCAACCCTACTGAACACCTTTGGGATAAATCGGACGATAAATGTTAATGGCCTCCACAGAGAGCCCTCACCCCAACCCTACTGAACATCTTTGGGATGAACTGGAATGAGTCAGGTCTCTCAACCAACATCTCCATAAAGACATGGTGTGACCAGTGTGGTGTGGAGGAACTCCAGTGTTTTGCACAGAGCCCTGACCTCATCCCTACTGAACACCTTCCAAATGAATTGGAATGCTGATGGTGAGCCAGGGTCTTCTCATCCACCATCAGTACCTGGCCTCACAAATGGCATAAATTGCCACAGATACCCACCAAAATCTTGTGGAAAGTCTTCCCAGAAGAGTGAAGGACATTAGAGTCACTAAGAGGGCAACTCAATATTAATGACCATAGACCCCTTCATAATAATGGCCATTAAAAAACATGTTTTTTTTGGGATGAAATGTCCAAATCCATATAAAGATGGTGTGACCAGATTGCAGTGGAGGAACTTGAGTGTCCTGCACAGAGCCCTGCCCTCATCCCTACTGAACACCTTTGGGATGAATTGGATCGCCGATGGTGAGCAAGGTCTTCTCATCCAACATCAGTACCTGACCTCACAAATAGCATAAATTGCCACAGACACCTTTCAAAATCTCCTAGCCCCAACCCTACTGAACACCTTTGGGATGAATCAGCCCATAAATGTTAATGGCCTCCACAGGGTTCCCTCACCCCAACCCTACTGAACACCTTTGGGATGAATCAGCCCATAAATGTTAATGGCCTCCACAGGGTTCCCTCACCCCAACCCTACTGAACACCTTTGGGATGAACTGGAATGAGTCAGGTCTTCTCAACCAACATCTCCATAAAGACAAGGTGTGACCAGTTTGGTGTGGAGGAACTCCAGTGTCCTGCACAGAGCCCTGACCTCAACCCTACTGAACACCTTTGGGATGAATTGGATTGCCAATGGTGAGCCAGGTCTTCTCATCCAACATCAGTACCCGACTTCACAAATTCTGTTTCCATGATCAAACTAATTATTAGAGACACTCCAAAATTTTGAGCAAAGCCTTCCTAAGAGAGTGGGGGCTTCTGTAGTCCTGACCTCAACCCTACTGAGAACCTTTGAGATGAATTGGAATGCTGACTGTGACCAGTTCTTCTCATCCAACATCAGTATGCGGAGGCCAACTCCATATTAATGGTCATGGCTTAGGAATGGGATCTCCAACAAGCTCATAGAGTTGTCAGGTGTCCAAACATTCGCCCATGTAGTGTATTTCCAAACATAGTAAATAAAGGAAACAAGGCAATCCCACCACAGGGGGCGCTATTCTGTAATATTTTGTGATGTTTCAGTCTACAGGTGAGAACAATACTTGGAACACTTTGTATAGGATGGAATTAGCTGCTTCTCTTATGAAATATTAATGTTCAGCTCTTTGTGCTCCATGAACGGGAAGTCAGATGCAGATGTCAATAACAAACAACAAATAACAGAAGCTGAGCTTATCCTAAACCCGATCTTACATCGGTAATAAAAGCAAAGAGAAAACGCATTCTGTATTGTTTTCAGCCTATTCAGGAGAGAGTCTTCCTATTGCAACAAACAATTAAAGTGATTGTAAACCTCAGACATGAAATCTGAACAAAGCACATCCCTCTATAGTGTGTACTTGTCTCAGTCCAGAGCACTGAGTGTAATTTCTGTCTGCTGCCTCCTTCCTCTGATATCTGCATGAGTCTCTTCAGACAAGTTTTCCTGACACCCAGAGATAAAAAGGTGACAGGGGAGGGATCTCCAACACACAGACTGTGATTGACTTCCTCAGCTCTGTTCCTGTGTGTTGTGTGAAGGAGGGGGATCCAGGGGACAGGTCAGGGTGCAGGGGAACAGGGGGACAGGGTCCAAAGGAGGACAGACCAGGATCCAGGGGAACAGGTTAGGGTGCAGGAGGACAGACCAGGGTCCAGGGGAGCAGACCAGGGTCCAGGGGAACAGGTTAGGGCCCAGGGAAATAGGCCAGGGTCCAGGGGAACAGGTTAAGGCCCAGGGGGGCAGACCAGGGTCCAGGGGAACGGGTTAGGGTCCAGGGGGACAGGGACAGGGTCCAAAGGAGGACAGACCAGGGTCCAGGGGAACAGGTTAGGGCCCAGGGGGACAGACCAGGGTCCAGGGGAACAAAAACTATGTAGTTTTTTTTGTTTTTGTTTTTTTTGTGTTTTTTACTATACATGAGCCCCAAACCCCCTTTTTGCCATAATGTGTCAACATGCCTGTCAGTTCCATACTCGTGGATACAACAGAGCATAGGTCCATATATATGAATTTAGCATTTTACTCTATAAAACCTTCTCTCTCCCCTTTTCCCTCTCCCTCCTTTTTGAAAGTGGCATATATTGTTGAGTTTATCCAGCTCCTACAATTTTCTATACAGGCCATGTTTCCCGTATATATAGATTTATGTACCAAAGTTCATTTGTAGTAATAGCATATCTGACTGCATTATTCTTGTACCCTAGTATTTGGCATAGGTATCCACTTAGCCGTTCCTTGTGGACCGCATAGGCCGGATGCATTCTCTGACTCTGCCTGCCTCAAATGCTGTTCTCCATGAATATTGAGATGGGACAACACTACCAAACGATGGTTTGAGTTTTCAATCCACTCCAATCCTTTCTCCTTCACTACCACTAAAATTTGGGAGATGAATACTGCAAGCATTACACTCGGAACATTGCATCCTCCTTGATTCTTATAAACAACTATAAATGGTGTAACAAGTGAGTTTGTTTTTTGTTGGTGTGTCAATATTACCAGTTATAGTTTTTCCCCAACCAAATCCTGTATGCCCCCTAAACTATAAATGTCCAGGATTTTTGTACTCTGTTCCTTAGTATATTTTTACTTCTTATACACTTACAGATTACATTGTATAACTGCACAGGAAATTCCCTGAAGAAGGAATTCACGTTTTCATATAATCCGAAACATGTTGGATCTTCCATATGTATCATTCACGTCTGAGTTCTTCATGTGTAGAACCTGTATGTAAAGGATCTTTTGCAGTTTCTGTACATTGGATTGTTTTTAATTTTCTACATTTTGTAATATTTTGAATAAAGTTTACAATTTTTTTTTTTAATATATATATATACTCTGTCATCCTTCACCTTTTATACTTTTCTTTACTGTTTGACTCCCCCCCCCCCACCCATAAAATCCCTGGGGTCACCACCCCTCTTTTGGGGTCCATATTTTCTCATCACAGTGCCAATAGGAGGGGGGGGGGCAAACCCCGGCATTAGTCAATGTTGCCCATTACAGTGCCAATAGGTGGGGGGGAAAACCCCGGCATTAGTCAATGTTGCCCATCACAGTCCCAACACATAGGGGGGCAAACCCCGACATTAGTCAATGTTGCCCAACACAGGCTCAACATGTAGGGGGGAGGTGATAAACTACACACTCTGCAGGGGCTGCTGCACTCATTTTCCCCAGAGCTGAGTAAATGTGGTGAAGCTCTGCTGACTTCTACCATCCAATCATGTGCGAGCAAAGTGCTTTCTCTTTTTTTTTTTTTTCTCCTCCTTGCACCTGATTGGGTATTCTTTACCAATTAAGGCTTCACTACATTTACATTACTGCACTGAGTTGAATTAAATGTCATTTTGTAACATTTCAATATAAATGTAAAAAAAAAGAAAAAGTAAACAGTGCAATCCATGTGCTGTAACAATGTATCACATCCCCTCTACACATCACACAGCAACTGCTGTGCATTATACAGAACAGAATATCCACCTGCTGCTGTGAATGGGCCCTTTGGGCTGCCAATACATGGATCGAAATTCAGACGGCTCAGCAAGGACTGTGTGTGGGCAGGCTGGTTCTGATCTACTGATTGACTTCAGTACAACTCCCCCACTGGAACATTTCCTCTGGATCAGTGCCGCCGGATATATCCTGCAGAGCTGATTGGTGTATTCTGATGGCTCACTGTCAGAATACAAAATCGATCAGCGGGGAGGATTCTCCCATCCACATCGAATGTATAGATTGGGGAATTGGGTCAACTTTTTTTTGTTCAACCCACTAGTTGAATAAAAAAAAGGATTGATCTATGGCCAGCTTTAAGATATCCATAGATGGTTCAAATCTTGGCTAGTTCAGCAGGAACCGGATGAGATTCCAGTCATGTATGGGCAGGCTGAATGTACCAAGTTGATCGATTAATTTGCGTACAACCAGCTTGCCGAATTCACTTGCGATTATCCCAATAATTACTTTCTTTTCCTGGCGGGGAGACTTTACCGCCTGAACTCCACGTTACTTCCAACCCCTTCACTCTGCATTACATACTACTGACCCCTGTGTTACATATCAGTAACCCCTGAACTTTGTATTACTGACCCCTGTACTCTGTGATACTTACTTCAGACCCCTGCATTACATTCTACAGACCTCTAGAATTTTCATTACGCCTGACCCCTTCACTCTACATTACATACCGCTGACCTATGAACCCATCAGACATTATTTTAATCGGGCCTTGCTAGGCTATCGCCTTAAAGCCCCGCCTCCTGGTGCCCTTTGATCTCTTCCATGTTGTTCAGGCCGATCTCCACCTCACCAGGGTTTCCTCCTGATCTCTCTACAGTTAAAAGACTGAAAAACAAATTTGGGCCAAAAACTTTAAGGTGCCCCCCAGACATTAGATGAATGAGCGGGACTTTTCTGGTGGAATCAGGTGAGGATTCTGGATCTGCGGGGGCGGGACAACCCTGAACACAAGTATTGTATGGAGCATCGGGAGCCTCGCCCGGCCACTGCTGTCTGTGCTCCCTTCCCTCTCCTCTTCTACAGACGGGAGGAGGAACCGGAACACAAGGCCAAAGCCCAAGAGAAGGATCCTTATGTTCCAAACAATGACAGTTATTTTCAACCAATGAGATTAGATGAGGAGATTTGAGCATTAAGGTCACGTGGCTAAAATAAAGATCCTCACCCCTGTAATAAAGTTCTATGAACTGATTGTGAGACGGTCAGATTGGGCGCGCTCCTCCGACCGTTCACTAATGTCTATGGCCGCCCCCAGTCCCCCGCCGCCTCTCTGGCTTCCACCTCCATGTTATGTTTACACGACTCCGGAACATTCCGCTGTTTAGGAGGATTACCATAGAACAATGCACTCTTCTTCACATGACAAACCTAGGGGCTTATATTACCGAATGACCTCAGGGGGACCTTCTGCGTCCACAGACAGTCCTCGGGACAGTCCCCTCCCTGTACCCATCCTATAAGGCTGGAATGCAGGAAGTTTCGAAATAAGACAAATCCATGCAATCGCACAGATCGAGAAAAGTCACAAAGTTACAGGTGAGACATTTGTGGCCCCAAAGCAAGACAGGAACGGGCTCTCCCCTCCCCCACTCAGTGTTACACAAGCTGTATAATGCCTTCAAGGTGACAAACCTGTTGGATTTGTACCGGTTTTATTCCTCATAATGAAGCTGCAGGAGAAGACACACCCTAACTGCAGAACACATCAGAGAGCAGCTGTGAACCTTGGAGCTCAGAGAACTTGAAGTTCTCCATCACAGTCCATCAAACTTCATAGAACAGACCTTCAGGTGGAAGGCCTCAAGCTTTGACAGACCTGGAGATATCCAAAGATGACAATCCCTTTTATATCAGACATTGTTGGTTGGGCAAGGCTGAACCTGTCTGCCGGTAGAGACCGCTCAGAGTCACCTCCTCACTGCAGCCATTGGAAGACACTTGGGCATTCTACATCTCCAGGAGCATTGGTTGCCCGAGTCCTCCACTGTGCTCTGTGGAACCTTCTTTCAGGAGAAAGGAATCACCGAGCAGTGGTGGCCACATGTAGGCAGGTGAGGTGGAGTCTACTTTCTCCACTGCAGGTGCCGCTCATCCGTAGCTGCATTGCAGTTGGAGAGGAAGCCAAGTGGAGCACGATTCCTCTATGGTTTCCAGGGTCACCTAGGAAGTTGTTCGATTGGATGCTGCCGCCCCATGTGACTCTGGCAGCCATTGTGGGTCAGGCAGAGCCTATTTATTTAATGGCTCCCAGGCTTGGCGTGCATGTTCCACCCGTCTGGTAGCACCAGAGAATATTGGTAGGGAGAGGTTCCTGATGAGTAGGGAAAGGATAGGGAAATGCCATCCTTCCTGGAGACCTCCCTATGTGAATACAGATTGGCCAGATCGTATTCCACCCCTTAGGACAGATGTTGTCGGCACCTCTGAGACCTGCTCTGCTATACATTGCTGGTACCTTCTGTGAGTGTTGGGCACCTTCCTGCCGGGTCTGTTGTAAATTCCTGGACTTTGACATTAATACAAGTTCTGTTCTCTGCAACTGGACTCTGAGTATTTATTGACGCACCTCCATCCAACACTGGAATGTTTTTTTTTTTGTTTTTTTTTAAGTGGACCTTCACCCTCCCCACCCACCATCCATCACTTCACTCCAACCCCCACTTGTCTCTCACAATTTTTTTATATCTTTTTTGCAGTTCATGCAGCTCTTCTCACATGTCCACAGCTCTTACAGTAAAGAACTCTTTCTACATAGTCTGCATAGTAAAAATCTGGTCCAAGGATTAATCCAATTGTCCCCAGGGGATCAGGATTTATAATTTGTCTTCCTTTCCTTCTTTTATATGTAATTGGCCCTCGTGTGGAGTTCTCTGTAAGATAAGCTCCCTCTTGACCTGGACCTGACATGAATGATGAATGGACTTTTCTTCTCTCTTTTCATGTGACAACACTGAAGAAATGACACTTGTCTACAATGTAAAGTAGTGAGTGTACAGCTTGTATAACAGTGTAAATTTGCTGTCCCCTCAAAATAACTCAACACACAGCCATTAATGTCTAAACCGCTGGCAACAAAAGTCAGTACACCCCTAAGTGAAAATCTCCAAATTGGGCCCAAAGTGTCAATATTTTGTGTGGCCACCATTATTTTCCAGCACTGCCTTAACCCTCTTGGACATGGAGGTCACCAGAGCTTCACAGGTTACCACTGGAGTCCTCTTCCCCTCCTCCATGATGACATCACAGAGCTGGTGGATGTTAGAGACCTTGCGCTCCTCCACCTTCCGTTTGAGGATGTCCCACAGATGATCAATAGGGTTTAGGTCTGGAGACATGCTTGGCCAGTCCATCAGCAGGCAAGACACACTTGTCTTTGTCCTCCTCACCTGGTTGCCCCCACACACGCTTGTCACCATCTGAACCAAATACGTTTATCTTGGTCTCATCAGACCACAGGACATGGTTCCAGTAATCCATGTCCTTAGTCCGCTTGTCTTCAGCAAACTGTTTGTGGTCTTTCTTGTACATCATCTTTAGAAGAGGCTTCCTTCTGGGATGACAGCCATGCAGACCAATTTGATGCAGTGTGCGGCGTATGGTCTGAGCACTGACAGGCTGACCCCCCACCCCTACAACCTCTGCAGCAATGCTGGCAGCACTCATACGTCTATTTCACAAAGACAACCTCTGGATATGACGCTGATCACGTGACCTCAACTTCTTTGGTGGACCATGGCGAGGCCTGTTCTGAGGGGAACCTGTCCTGTTATACCGCTGTATGGTCTTGGCCACCGTGCTGCAGATCAGTTTCAGGGTCTTGGCAATCTTCTTATAGCCTAGGCCATCTTTATGTAGAGCAACAATTCTTTATATCAGATCCTCAGAGAGTTCTTTGCCATGAGGTGCCATGTTGAACTTCCAGTGACCAGTATGAGAGAGTGAGAGCAATAACACCAAATTTAACACACCTGCTCCCCATTCACACCTGAGACCTTGTAACACTAACGAGTCACATGACACCGGGGAGGGAAAATGGCTAATTGGACCCAATTTGGAGATTTTCACTTAGGGGTGTACTGACTTTTGTTGCCAGCGGTTTAGACATTAATGGCTGTGTGTTGAGTTATTTTGAGGAAGCAGCAAATTTACACTGTTATACAAGCTGTACACTCACTACTTTACATTGTAGACAAAGTGTCATTTCTTCAGTGTTGTCACATGAAAAGATACAAGAAAAGATTTACACAAATGTCACTGAGGGGTGTACTTACTTTTGTCAGATACTGTATATATATATATATATATATATATATAGAGAGAGAGAGAGTATATATTTATGGAAGAAAATGTAATAATGATAAAATAAACCCACTTTAAAGCTTCTTTTACACAGGTACAGTGGATTGCTTTTCAGATTGCAGTTTAAAGCCGGTTTACAGAGAGGGGGGGGGGGGGGGGGTAATTCTGCCACCCCCCGGAACACCTGATTTTCCATCCCCGGGGGGAATTTATACCATGGCGGTGTTTGGCACGTGGTTGTGGTCGGTCACATTGACTTTAATGGGCGGTTTGGAAGATGTGAAGATACAACTAGCGACACGAACCCGCTAAACTGCGCCATCTGGTGGTGGGGTAAACAACAGACATTGGGGACGCTACGCAGACGCAGGAAGAGATCCAAGAGGCATAAAAGTGGGATATTCTTCCCGGATAACCTCAGAAAAGCGAAACGCAGAGCCTCAGTGTGAATGAAGACTATCGCTGCTCCTGGCTGTATAAAGCAAATATTTTATATCGATATGTGACAACAAAATATCCAAAATGTTATTTTTTTCCACTTCAAATATAATAAAGAAATAACAGAGAAGGAAAAACGCACTGATGCCCTTTAAATATGGTGGCGGGCGGCTGCGGTGAGACCTCTGCCTCCTTATAAGGACGCGGCAGGCAGGTTGCTCGGGTCTGGAGACGCTTCCAGGATGTTTGTCTTGTCATGTCTCATGTCGCTCGGTCAGCCCCGCCGCTGTTTCAGGTGAAAGGATGACATCATCACCAGCAACCAACGCTTAGCGAAGGTGAGTCAATGGAAGCCAGGGAGGGGGAGGGGAGGATATTCAATCTCTTTCATCACAAAAGTGAAAGTTCTGAGCTGCGACTTTATAGAAGATTTATCTCCCAATCACTGAAATCTCACTGGAAAAAAAAGTCACTTTTATTATCTTTATCTGGTGATCCTGCCATGAAGGACGCTGTGCAGGAAGTGATGTCATGCAGGAAAACGCACAAAAAACCCATATAGATGCGTTTTTCTTGCGTTTTTAACCACTTCCATACCGGGCCTATTCTGTCTCCTCTCCTACATGTAAAAATTACTCAGAACCCCCAAACATTATATATGTTTTTTTTTGTAGCAGAGACTGTAGGGAATAAAATGGCAAACGTCGCAACTTTTTACGTCACATGGTGTTTGCGCAGGAATTTTTCAAACGCATTTTTCTTTTGGGAAAAAGAAACAGTTTCATGAATTAAAAAACAAAAACAAAGCAGTAATGTTAGCCCAATTTATTTTGAATAATGTGAAAGATGAAGTTTCGCCGAGTAAATAGACACCTAACATGTCACGCTTCAAAATTGCGCACACTCGTGGAACGGCGCCAAACTTCGGTACTTAAAAATCTCCATAGGCGACGCTTAAAAATTTTTTTCAGGTTACCAGTTTAGGGTTACAGAGGAGGTTTAGTCCTAGAATTATTGTTCTCGCTCTAGCGATCGCGGCGATACCTCACATGTGTGATGTGAACGCCGTTTACATATGTGGGTGTGATTTAAGTATGAGTTCGCTTCTGTGCGCGAGCTTGCGGGAACACTTTTTTAACTTTTTTTTAAATGTTTATTTTACCTTTATTTTTTTATTTTTTCACTTTCTCTTTAAATTTTTTTTTTATCACTTTTAGTCCTAAGAAATGTAAACATCCCATGTAATAGGAATAGTGGTGACAGGTCCTCTTTATGGAGAGATGTGGGATCTATAGGACCCCCTCCCCCTCAGGCTGGAAAGACGGGAGATCAAAAAAAAAAATAAACTCTCTTGGCCTTTCCAGCCGAGTCCCCGGCTTTGTTTACATCCGCCGACCCGGACGTGATGTCATAACCTCGCACCCGGGTCTCCAAGGGTCATAGAGATGTTTGAGGACCATCTGGTCCCCAGACATCTCTATGATCAATTTCCAATGGCGACCGATTTGTTCTCTGGCTCGCTGATCGCACGGGGGTGAGCCCGGAGAAGCACCGGAGGGCCTGTGAGAACGATCAAGCAGCTGAACTGCCGATATGATCGTTCTTATGGTGCACAGAATCGCCGGCCGACCCATCATTGGGATATCATCACTCGGAGTCCATGACGTCACATGACATCCTCGGGCACCTTTCCAAAAAGCGCATTGCAGGAACCTGCAGAGATGAGACTCATAGGAAGTTATGTTACATGGAGTGTAAAAAACGCACAGATGTGAAGCCCGATGCTGGCCATAGACGGGAAGATTCCACACTGAGTGACATCCATGGAGGAATCTCTTGTATGGTGACAGCCACCCACCCGCAGCTGCCTGAATACCCCAACATTGAGAGCAGCTGATTGGATACAGTCACTGTCCGGGGAACTTCTGCCCCGCTCCTCTGAATTGTTTACCAATCAGTCGGGAGATGTCGGCAGCTCCACCCACTCTTCGCATTTTGGACAAATCATAAGCCATGTATGGGCGGCCAAAGCTTGGCCCGTCCATAGATTTACAGAATAGGGGGCCCGAAATGCGTCCCCGTCTTTTCATTTGACCGTTATTGGTGTCACCCTCAGGTATGTCCCAGATACCAGGCAATGGGGAAACCCCCCCCATTTTTAGTCTCACTTCTTCTGCTGCAGCACCCATAATGTAAATAAATTCGAAATCCCGCAGGAGGAGTGAGACTCCTAGAAGACGAGGCGAATGGAAGGACTTGGAATGAGAAGTGACTGAGCCGCATTTATTCAGACTTGGAACGACGCCGCGCATTCCCCACAGCCTTCTCTTCATTATCACATTTATTATGCAAATCTCCGGGGAATGCAATGAGGAGACGATCGTTTCATCCGATCCAATTATTGAGGTGGAGAGCCGTGATCTGTGCGCCGGGCCCAGCCAATGGCGGCTCTCCACCTCAATGTATCATCTCTATAGTGCTCTCAGGTGGTGTGGGGTTCATTCTCAATGACACCCCAATATAACCAACTTCTCAGTGACACCCCAATATAATACACTTCTCTGTGACACTGCAACATGTGGCTCGTGGAGCAACGGGGCAAAAAGTGGTGTAATGCCAATTCATTCCAAACGATGGCGCTGCCTGACCACAACGCAGCAAATGGGCCCTTCACCCACACCGGAACCCCCACCAACATCTGAACCTTCCTCAGGGTCACAGACTGAGCTCTGGGGGTTCAGTGAGGCCCCAGAACTTGTCCTTTTTCTGATTTTTTTTTTTTTTTTCTGTGAGCCCCAATAAATGGCGGAGGTTCTGTACGGAGTGTTGTGCGTTTTTCTGGATTTAGAGGTTTTCATTGCTGTGTGTTCCCTCTGAGGAGATTCATCTTTACAGATGTGACTGGAATATTATTATTAATATTATACAGGATATATATATTATTATAATACAGGATATATATATTATTATAATACAGGATATATATTATTATAATACAGGATATATATTATTATAATACAGGATATATATATTATTATAATACAGGATATATATGGATTGGCTGCACAGCACTTTACAATATAAAGGGGGACAGTACAATTCCATACGGGAGGAATCAGAGGACCTCCTCCAATATGGACGCCGCTTACACTGACAACTTTTTGAGGCCTTGTTTACATACCACCGGCCGAACGTTACCCACTCACCTGAATGCGGGTACACTGCAACCGCGGTAATACAGGCGATAAAATACCTCCTCACCATCTGTCAATTGCCCTCTGAACAGCGATCACACAAATGTAAACAAGGCCTAAGGGGGGTTTCCTCTGACTGTAGAGATTTCCCCTCACATCTTGTGGTGTGACTGGAACAGGAATTGGAGGGAAAATTTCTCACCTATTACAAATCTACAAAAAGTCCGCCGTTCCTTCCTCCTTCCAAAACCAACCGATCGTTTTCCCTTCCCATTCATGTTATGTGGAGATCTGCAGCCAGTGCAGAGCAGACGCCCCCCTCAGGCCCCTCAAACTGCCCCTCAGCGGCCCCCCAATAAGGAAATACATGATTTCTATGGAGCCGCTTCATAAACAAAATGGCCGCTGGCCTTGTGGTTCAGTCAGGAAAACACAATGTGATGGCGGATAATGAACACCAAGACCGTGCGATAGTCAGATTTACTGACACAGCTTTCCCCCAAATTTGAGGGCTCCCCTGAATCTGAGCCCCCCCTGAATCTGAGGGCCCCCCTGAATCTTAGGGCCCCCCAAATCTGAGGGCCCCGGGTACAATTTACGGCTCGGGTCCTGCAGGAGAAGTAAAGAAGGGTGAGCCACTCCCCTCCCACACAGAGAACCGCCATTAAATATTGATGGTTGTCTGAGTCAGCTCCTCGTACACATTGTACTCATCACTCACATTCTAATATAAACAAAGCAGGAAGTTGTCAGCCATTCTCTGCAGATATTTAGGTGTCTGACACAACAATACACAACCGCTGGCTGCCAAACATGGCGTTAGAACCTCACCACCATCATCTCTGCTACTTCATCATTTATTCACGAAGAGAGACATCGGGGGCATCATGTCTGCTCTAAGCAGGAGCATCATGCTTGCTCTGCAGGGTGACACTAGGACAAGAAGTAAGGGAAATCTCCCCCGTGGGGACACAGAAAGCAGCAATATATCTGAACCCAGAGGAAAAGAAAGCCCTATATCACTAAGCTTACAATCACTTGCCATGTAGGTATCAGTGTGACACCAGGACAGGAAGTGAGAGGAATCTCTCCACTGGGGACACAGACAGCAACAAAAACCTGACACAAAAGGTTCAATAAATCTTCTAATATAAATGGGACACAGATTTACCATAAAATGATTTCTATAAAGCGACTTTCAGTTGATATTGATGTTGCCTCTCAAAATGGGAACCCCCATCACCCCTCCTGCCATTTATAGGAGCATTCGTGGTTTGCCTCAGTTTGTGAAGAATTAATCACAGATTCTTCTGTTATAAACCGACACAGAAATGCGCACACCTCATGTATGCTGACAGCACGCCACGCATGTGTGACAAATCAGGATATGTGCACTCCCTTTAAGAGAGTGCTCCTAATCTCAGCTCATTACCTGTATAGAAGACAGAGAGTGCTCCTAATCTCAGCTCATTACCTGTATAGAAGACAGAGAGTGCTCCTAATCTCAGCTTGTTACCTTTTATAGAAGACAGAGAGTGCTCCTAATCTCAGCTTGTTACTTGTATAGAAGACAGCGAGTGCTCCTAATCTCAGCTTGTTACCTGTATAGAAGACACCTGGGAGCCAGAAATCTTGCTGATTGATAGGGGGATCAAATACTTATTTCACTCATTAAAATGCAAATCAATTTATGACTTTTTTAAAATGTGTTTTTCTGGATATTTTTGTTGTTATTTTGTCTCTCACTGTTATCATAAACCGACCAATAAAATTGTAGACTGATCATTTCTTTGCCAGTGAGCAAACGTAAAAAATCAGCAGCCGATCAAATACTTTTTTCCCTCTCTGTATACTGTACCCACCTACAATACTGTCCTGTCCGCCATTTCTTTGTCCTATACCAGGCTCTGCATAGCCAATCACCTTCTGACTTCTTGCTGTTCCAATGACAAGGAGGTTTTGTAGATTTTGTCTCTTTTTCCAAAAAATATAAACAAAAGGAAGAGTGACCCCTTACCCAGGGGATCTCACCCTTGACCCCGGTGGGGATCTCACCCTTGACCCCGGTGGGGATCTCACCCCTGACCCGGGGGGATCTCACCCCTGACCCCGGGGGGATCTTACCCCTGACCCTGGTGGGGATCTCACCCCTGAACCTGGTGGGGATCTCACCCCTGAACCTGGTGGGGATCTCACCCCTGACCCGGGGGGATCTCACCCCTGACCCTGGTGGGGATCTCACCCCTGACCCGGGGGGATCTCACCCCTGAACCTGGTGGGGATCTCACCCCTGAACCTGGTGGGGATCTCACCCCTGACCCGGGGGGATCTCACCCCTGACCCTGGTGGGGGAATCTCACCCTTGACCCTGGGGGGGATCTCACCCCTGACCCTAGGGGGGGGTTTCACCCTTGACCCTGGGGGGGATTTCAGAGGGTCAGACAAGTTCCAACAACACAAATCTCTATGAGATAATTCCCCAGAATGTAAAGTGATGACCAGGAGGGAGGGGATCATTCATGCGCTGGATCTAGAAGTGAAAATTCCTGCGGCCATCCCTGACTCTGATAAATCATATTTCAGATGACCTTTTCTGGGCGGCTCTCTGCTGAGAAAAGTAAAAGTGTATCAGTCACCCAGAGAAGAATTTTTGGATATTACAGAAGTACAGATAAGCGAGTTAACTGGAACCTTGGCAGCGGCGATCTGTGGGCGGCGAGTTGTGGGCGGCGATCTGTGGGCGGGCGAGGCCGGGCGCTGCGGGTTTATCAGGATATAGAAATACAAGGCTGTAGATTGCAGGTCTATCCTGGGAGATCAGGCTCTGTCGCCATTGAAGGCCACACAATCAGGTTGCTGGGATGCAGCTGAGGAAAAGCGTTTAAGCAAATAGCACCCCGCCGATCGCCTGCCTGCATGTTGACAGAAGCCGCCATTATCCGGGAACCTGGAAAACATGACGGAAGAGTCACCTTGAGGGCTGAATCTAGAAGACGAGGCGAGGAAGGCTTCTGTGACCTGCTAGGCCGCAACATGGCTGACCTGTTATTATCTTGTTTCCATAGGCCAGAATGTTCACATTACAGGGATGTGATTCGGACCTCTGCAGTTCTGCAATGCGATTATGTAGTGTGATGGTGGTTGCAGTTTTTTGTGATTTGCATATTTTATGAAGCACACTGTTTATCACACTGTAAATTGCACCAAAGTAGCACAGGACCCCTCCCCCCCCAAAGTCACATCTCAGCCATACTACACTGAGCGGCACCATTAGAAGCAATATGGTTTTCATTGTCATGTGATTCTGTGCAACCCAAGTCACATCTGGAATCACATCAGTGTGGACTGGGCTGGAGGATTTGCTCCCACACTGAGTGTCCTGTGTTTACACAAGAACAACGCAGGTCACCGCAAGTGTTTTCTATGTGCCCCATTCACACCACAGCTCTGATGTGCGGTACCTGCTGCATTGTTCCCACCGCGCCGCATGTCACCGTCTGTCAACGCAACCAAGTCAGCTGAAGTTTAATGAAAAGCATGTTGTGACACTTCAATAAGGTAAAAAATGAAACAGTGTGACGCACTAAAGCAGCAAAACAGCGCATTACACCCCCCCCCTCCCTCGCCAATGGAACGCAATACACCCCTCCCCCCTCGCCAATGGAACGCAATACACACACCCCCTCGCCAATGGAACGCAATACACCCTCCCCCCTCGCCAATGGAACGCAATACACACACCCCCCCCCACCACCACCAATGGAACGCAATACACACACCCCTCCCCCCTCACCAATGGAACGCAATACACCCCTCCCCCCCTCCACCAATGGAACGCAATACACCCCTCCCCCCCTCCACCAATGGAACGCAATACACCCCTCCCCCCCTCCACCAATGGAACGCAATACACCCCCCCCTCGCCAATGGAACGCAATACACCCCTCCCCCCCTCGCCAATGGAACACAGTACACCCACCCCCCCTCGCCAATGGAACGCAATACACCCCTCCCCCCCCCTCGCCAATGGAACGCAATACACCCCTCCCCCCCTCGCCAATGGAACACAGTACACCCACCCCCCCTCACCAATGGAACGCAATACTCCACACATGGACACAGAGAAACAAACAGATATTTCTTCAGAGTAACAAAAGGTCGGAATCTGCAACAAAGTTTGTTACAATCCCTGCAATGTACAGAGATCACCCCGAGGGGGGAGGGGTTTATTCCCTGCAATGTACAGAGATCACCCCGAGGGGGGAGGGGTTTATTCCCTGCAATGTACAGAGATCACCCAGAGGGGGGAGGGGTTTATTCCCTGCAATGTACAGAGATCACCCAGAGGGGGGAGGGGTTTATTCCCTGCAATGTACAGAGAACACCCAGAGGGGGGAGGAGTTTATTCCCTGCAATGTACAGAGATCACCCAGAGGGGGGAGGGGTTTATTCCCTGCAATGTACAGAGATCACCCAGAGGGGGGAGGGGTTTATTCCCTGCAATGTACAGAGATCACCCAGAGGGGGGAGGGGTTTATTCCCTGCAATGTACAGAGATCACCCAGAGGGGGAGGGGTTTATTCCCTGCAATGTACAGAGATCACCCAGAGGGGGGAGGGGTTTATTCCCTGCAATGTACAGAGATCACCCAGAGGGGGGAGGGGTTTATTCCCTGCAATGTACAGAGATCACCCCGAGGGGGGAGGGGTTTATTCCCTGCAATGTACAGAGATCACCCAGAGGGGGGAGGGGTTTATTCCCTGCAATGTACAGAGATCACCCAGAGGGGGGAGGGGTTTATTCCCTGCAATGTACAGAGATCACCCCGAGGGGGGAGGGGTTTATTCCCTGTAATGTACAGAGATCACCCAGAGGGGGGAGGGGTTTATTCCCTGCAATGTACAGAGATCACCCAGAGGGGGAGGGGTTTATTCCCTGCAATGTACAGAGATCACCCAGAGGGGGGAGGGGTTTATTCCCTGCAATGTACAGAGATCACCCAGAGGGGGAGGGGTTTATTCCCTGCAATGTACAGAGATCACCCAGAGGGGGGAGGGGTTTATTCCCTGCAATGTACAGAGATCACCCAGAGGGGGGAGGGGTTTATTCCCTGCAATGTACAGAGATCACCCAGAGGGGGAGGGGTTTATTCCCTGCAATGTACAGAGATCACCCAGAGGGGGGAGGGGTTTATTCCCTGCAATGTACAGAGACCACCCAGAGGGGGAGGGGTTTATTCCCTGCAATGTACAGAGATCACCCAGAGGGGGGAGGGGTTTATTCCCTGCAATGTACAGAGACCACCCAGAGGGGGGAGAGGGTTTATTCCCTGCAATGTACAGAGATCACCCAGAGGGGGGAGGGGTTTATTCACCCAAATGTACAGAGATCACCCAGAGGGGGGAGGGGTTTATTCCCTGCAATGTACAGAGATCACCCAGAGGGGGGAGGGGTTTATTCCCTGCAATGTACAGAGATCACCCCGAGGGGGGAGGGGTTTATTCCCTGCAATGTACAGAGATCACCCAGAGGGGGGAGGGGTTTATTCCCAGCAATGTACAGAGATCACCCAGAGGGGGGAGGGGTTTATTCCCTGCAATGTACAGAGATCACCCAGAGGGGGAGGGGTTTATTCCCTGCAATGTACAGAGATCACCCAGAGGGGGGTGGGGTTTATTCCCTGCAATGTACAGAGATCACCCAGAGGGGGAGGGGTTTATTCCCTGCAATGTACAGAGATCACCCAGAGGGGGGAGGGGTTTATTCCCTGCAATGTACAGAGATCACCCAGAGGGGGAGGGGTTTATTCTCTGCAATGTACAGAGATCACCCAGAGGGGGAGGGGTTTATTCCCCACAATGTACAGAGATCACCCAGAGGGGGGGAGGGGTTTATTCCCTGCAATTTACAGAGATCACCCAGAGGGGGGAGGGGTTTATTCCCTGCAATTTACAGAGATCACCCAGAGGGGGGGAGGGGTTTATTCCCCGCAATGTACAGAGATCACCCAGAGGGGGGAGGGGTTTATTCCCTGCATTGTACAGAGATCACCCAGAGGGGGGAGGGGTTTATTCCCTGCAATGTACAGAGATCACCCAGAGGGGGGAGGGGTTTATTCCCTGCAATGTACAGAGATCGCCCAGAGGGGGGAGGGGTGGTTGGTTTGAACAAAAGTGGAGTTACTCTTTAAGGTGTAGCACAGAGCGACAAAGATGAAGATGGAGTCTGATTTGAAAAGTGGGTCCCTAGTACGGACTCCAGGAGACATTTTCCCGGTGCCTTCGCCTCAAGTAGAAAAGTGGAGGAGGGGCTCTAGGGCTGGCCCTTTAAATACTGGAGCCTCAGCACCATTCCGCAGGAGAGTTGGGCATTTCTGTGGGGCGGATCGTTTTCTATGGGGTGATTACTTGGACTTATTACACTTTGAAGGAGTCGGGAGCCTATAAAAGAAGAGTAATAACTTTACTGGTTGCAGAAACTTCTTCCTCTGACACTTCCGGGGGTGTCGGACGCCTGCGCCCTCCATTGCACGCTGCGCTTCCACCCGCCAGCCCCTGCAGTGGAGGCACACCGGTGACCCAAGAGCTAGCAATTAAGCCACAGCTCAGGCATCCGACACCCTGGGAAGTGTTGGGTCCAGAAGATTCTTCAGCTGGTGGTCCTCTGTGAAGTTGGGGGGTCCAGCGATGGGTCCCGGGGGGGGTATTACTGCTCTTCTCTCACTGGCTCTTCATGTGATAAGAACCCAAATTGTACCCAGCGGAGAATTCTCACTGCTGCCCGGCCATATCCTTGGCATTTACAACATTTCTTTTCAGCCCCAATCTTCTTCCTTGTAAAGTCCTCCAGATGTGATACAAGTGAAGACACGTCCCGTTCCAGGAATCGGCACCACTTCTAATGCTCAGGAATGTCAGGGCAGACGGAGCCCTAAGGAGGTGGGGGTGGGGTGTGGGGGTGGGGGGGGGGGCAAATAAACCTGCTAATTGTCTCCTGTACACACAATGGACACCCCATGGAGACCAAACCTGGGCCTCCAAACATGTTCTCCTGACAATATTCCACCGACTCCTTCAAAAAAAGTCAATATTTCAATATCATTATTATTATTATTATTATTATACAGGATTTATTTATTTAGTGCCAACAGTTTACTTAGCGCTTTACAATATAAAAGGGAGACAATCCAGTTATAATACAATAAAATACAAGAACATTAAGAGGGCCCTGCTCAGAAGAGCTTACAATCTAATAGGGTGGGGCGGGTGGATTCTGACAGCCGAAGGTGCAGGCTGTCAGAATACAATAGCCGGCAGGGGTGATTCCTTCTTCTACACTGTTTAGTAATGGAGACTCCATTAGATTGGATCTATTGTTTTTTTCAATCAACCTTCTTTGAGGTGGATGTACCGACAGGGCCGATTTCAACTGATTTAACAGGAATTTACATAAATTCAAGCCGTGTTCATCCGAATTTACACTCCCTGTTCCCAATCCAGCGAGATTCCCCCCCCCCCCCCCCCCCCAAAGCATCAGAGGAGGCTCTGAACATTCGCTTCCAGACTCGCCATTCAGTATGAACTCTCCTCAGGACTGGATGGAGGGTGTACACTGCATGGAGTGTGTGCCTACAGACTTCTTTGTTGTAAATCTCTAGTGAAGGATCATTTAAAGCACCACTGCTCCTTTCCCAAGATTTGGAGTGAGATTTGGTGATGAGGTCACTATTGTGCTGATCACTGTTCTCATTGCTGGAGGGGAAGCTGTACCTGAGGAGCCGCAGTACAAGGATCTTCCTGCTCCTCCTGAATTCATTCTGTGGATCTGTGCTTCCCCCACCTCTCCTGCTGCTTCCCGATCATTACCCCTACAGTCATTGGGGGGGGGGGGGGTAAAAGGCTACAGCTGTGTTTCCAACTAATATATAAAAAAAATGATTTCCTGTACAAAGAGTAAAACAATATCATGAAGTTTTACAGCCGGTAGGTGCGGCTGGTGGGGAGCGATCGAGAGAAATCACAAATATTCCCAACCCACAGAGGAACATGCTGAGCTTTACAAGATGCGGGGGGTTGCCTTTAATTCTTAATGCCCCCACCCCCCCCCCCTCCCCACTATTGGCACCCGCAGAGCATTTTCACATGTGCTAAATGGCTCCGTTACCCATATTTCCCAACTTCTCCTCTGTTTGGCTAGAAAAAAACTCAGTTTATCAAGCTCAGTAGCTCAAGCTGAAATTTACATACAAAAAAAATGTAAAAGAGAGTCAAAAATATTTAGCAGTCCTTCTGCATTCTTTACAATAGTTGCACCCCCCCCCCCCCGCTACAAGTTGTGCCCCCCCCCATCCCCCCCATCCCCTACTGTATATACTGCAGTACATTTGAACCTAAACGTTAAAACATATTCCCCCAGACTATTGACGTACAACGATTGAACAATGTGAGGATGGTGGGAGGAATAAAGCTTTATGGAGGTGATTTTATCTCGTCTTTCAAGTGGCGGCAATATCTGAATGTCCTATCAGACCCATCCACTGACATCACCCCCAAATGGGTCTGTACCCATCCCCCTCCCAGCCGTGACACTTGGCCTGGATTATGACCAATTATCATTATCAGTGTCTCCCAGAGGCTCACAATGTAGCAGATCCGGAATCTTCCATACAAATGTCTCCTTTTATAATGTAACCTCATCGAACATCATCTATGACTATCTCTCTATCGATCGATCGATGTCTCAGTGATGGTGTACGGTCGGGGATTTTTCTCTATATCCCATGAACGGGAATGTCACTGGACTGGTTTTCTCCATATTTTCCGTGGCGGCCCATGGACACGCCCCTGAGGGCGGCGGGCCTGTGATAACACGCCGATCTACACCACAAGTCAGGAGGAAACTTATCACAATACAAGGTGTGGAAGGACGAGCTGACTGCGATCTCTCAGGACAGAACGTTCGGTATACAGCTCTCTCCACGAAGGATACTGTCCATTGCGGTCCGTGCCTCCATGCTGGGCCTTGTAGTCCCCAACAGCGGGAGTGCCGTAAAGTCTGGACATACACATGCTGATAAAAACAATCGATCATAAATGTGATCATTTCTATTGACCTGGTCCCTCCACACCAGAAATAACACAACCAATGATTATCCGATGAAAACAATCGTTCAGAGAAGGATCCTCCATTAAGACCCCTTTTCACACAGAAGCGTCGCTAAAACATGGCGCTAAAGTACCGGTCATTTTTGCGGTGATTTAGCGGCATTTTCATGGCGCTTTTTGGGCGATAGCGGAGCGGTTTTTATAAGATCACGAGACAATGTGACCTTAAAAAAAAATCCAGAAAAACACCCGTTTTGTGGCGCTTTAGAAGCGCTTTTAATTCATTTCAATGGGGAGGGGCGTTTTTGGAGCGCTTTTTACAGCGTTCTCAACCCGCCCCAAAGATGCTGCTTGTAGTACTTTTTCTATCGTCCCGCCAGCGCACCGCCCCGGTGTGAAAACACTTATTCAAATGAATGGGAGGCAGTTTTCAGTCGCTTTTCAGAGGTGATTTCTAAAATGCCTGAAAACCGCCCCGGTATGAAAGAGATCTTACTACAATTAGTTCCTAAATGATGTAAATCTTTGATACAATTGTTACTGAGAGCGATCGATTGGGGTTCATTTACTAAAGGAAAATAGACGGTGTACTTTGCAAAGTCCAGAGCTTAGTAAATGAGGTGAAGCTTCACTTTGCAAAGAGTATCCAATCACATGCAAGGAGAATTAAAATAAAACAGCATTTTTGCTCACAGATGATTGGATGATGGAAGTCAGCAGAGCTTCCCCCTCATTTACTAAGCTCTGGAGCAATTGCTCTTGCAGAGTACAAAGTCTTTGGTAAATCGCCCCACTGTGTTGATTTACTAAAAACTGGAGATTGCAGAATGTGGTGCAGCACGGCGGCCAATCAGCTTCTGCCTTCAGCTTCTTCAGTGAAGCTTTGACAATAAAACCTGGAAGCTGATTGGCTTTGTAAGGTGCGGTTCACACCGAGGCGGCTGCAAAGTCACCCGACTCCGGCACATCGCGGTTTCAGCGCAGCTTGCAAACGACTTCTGTAATAGAAGTCCATGGAAGCCGCTCCGAAGTCGCCCCCAAGTAGTACAGGAACCTTTTTGTAAGTCGATCGCTCCGATTAGAACGTTTCCATTGCACTGTATGGAGGGCGACTCGCCCCAGTGTGAGCCGAGAGGAAATCTCCCCCCCAGTACACTGTGTATAGTTGTGCATTGCATTGTGTTCAGTCTGATCAGCCGTGATTGATTCGTCATTCATTCGATACGTTCCCCTTTATTGGAAGCTTCCATTGAAGTGCTCAGAGGAAAGGAGGAGCGTCATATACATGGTCCAAGGCTGACTACCTGACAACTAACAGGTGACAGCGCCAGTGTGCCCCTCGTAGTCCTCCCCGCCCCCCAACAAATCCAGGTAAAGACTCAGAAAATATCCGTTCTCAGGGTCCTCCTCATCGCTTCTGCCCAATGAAAATAAGTATGAGGAGCCGGCAACATCCATGTTCAAATCTTTATTCACATCTACGACTGCGGCCATTGGCCGAAACGCGTAAGCTGCTTTTATCTTTCATCACCTTGTAGCGAATAAAGATTTAAACACGGAGTTGTCGGCTCATTAAACTTATTTGCATTGAACTAATAACTAAAAGATTGTAGATCAGGGGGAGGCAACCTGGGGCCCTCCAGCTGTTTGTAGAACTACAAGTCCCATCATGCCTCTGGGAGTCATTGTAACTGCCAGCCTTGCAATGCCTCATGGGAAATATAGTTCCACAACAGCTGGAGAGCTCCGGGTTGCCTCCCCCTGTTGTAGAGAGATGTACAGATGTGAGAAGACCGACCCCAATGTGATTGTCATTGTTGCTTTATGTATCTAAGAGGCTATCCTGGGACATGAGGCTATGCTGGGACATGAGGCTATGCTGGGACATGAGGCTATGCTGGGACATGAGGCTATGCTGGGACATGAGGCTATGCTGGGACATGAGGCTATCCTGGGACAGGAGGCTATGCTGGGACATGAGGCTATGCTGGGACATGGGGCTATGCTGGGACATGAGGCTATGCTGTGACATGAGGCTATGCTGGGACAGGAGGCTATGCTGGGTCAGGAGGCTATGCTGGGACATGAGGCTATGCTGTGACATGAGGCTATGCTGGGACAGGAGGCTATGCTGGGTCAGGAGGCTATGCTGGGACAGGAGGCTATGCTGGGTCAGGAGGCTATGCTGGGACAGGAGGCTATCCTGGGACATGAGGCTATGCTGTGACATGAGGCTATGCTGGGACATGAGGCTATGCTGTGACATGAGGCTATGCTGGGACAGGAGGCTATGCTGGGACAGGAGGCTATGCTGGGATGAGGCTATGCTGGGATGAGGCTATGCTGGGTCAGGATTGCATTGTGTGTAATTGCACCTGAAGTCACAAAAGCCCCGAAGTCCTCAGTACAGAATCACTTTAACCCGACATGATGGAAGAGATCGATATTCGTGTTCATGGAAGGTTACAAAGCAAATATCAGAGAAAAGAGGAAGTGCTTTGCGGAGGACTTCAGACGAGACGCTCGGGGGAGGGGGGGGGGTTGCACAACGACTGCAGACAAATGATATAAATCTCCCCCCCACAATATCCGATCATCCAACACCGCAAAGTATGGAGAGCGTTCTGCTGATTCCGATACCAGACATTCACTTAAAGGTGAAAGTTCCACTCATCCTCCTCATCATCCTCCTCATCCTCCTCCTCCTCCTCCTCCTCCTCCTCCTCCTCCTCATCATCCTCCTCCTCGTCATCCTCATCCTCATCCTCCTCCTCCTCCTCCTCCTCCTCCTCCTCATCATCATCATCATCATCATCATCGTCATCATCGTCATCATCATCATCGTCATCATCCTCCTCCTCGTCATCCTCATCCTCCTCATCCTCATCCTCATCATCCTCCTCCTCATCCTCCTCCTCCTCATCATCCTCCTCCTCATCATCCTCCTCCTCTTCCTCTTTTTTTTTTATTTTTATTTTTTCTGTATCCGCTGCCACTTCCGCATTTCTTGCCTAGGTGAGACGGTTGGCCCGCCCCCTTTTCCTACCAGCGACCTCCCGGACTTGTCACATGTCCCAGGACCAGTGTGAAAAGCACAGCATGATCTTCCACATGCGCAGCGGGGAGCCGGCTATTAACCTCCCTAGCGGTATTCCTGAGTGTGGCCCGGGATTCATTTTCATTACCAAATACAGTGACCCCCGAGCCACACCCGGGATCGCACCGCAGGATCCAGGCAAAGTTACTTACCTTGTCCCCAGGATCCTGCGACGTCCTCCCGCTGTGTGTGCGGCCCGTGTCCTCCGATCGATCGATCACAGTGCCGGTGTCTTGCCGAGAAAGGTCCCCCGGCGGATAAGGACCCCCCTGTACTGCGCAGGCGCAGCGCTTGCGCAGTACGAACGACTAGGAGCCGCCGAAAATAGCCGAAGCTGAAAATCTTCAATCAGCTGTACACGGCGCCCGGGGTCCAGGTTCAAGCCCCCCCATCCAAGTGGACTAGAGGGGGAATGAAAAAGTGGCGAGCGAAGCGAGGGGCCCTCTTACAGGCGCCGTGTACAGCTGATTTCTAATCTATTCGGCTATTTCCGCTGACTCCTACTGCGCAAGCGCTGCGCCTGGGGGGGGTCCTTATCCGCCGAGGGGAACTTTCTCGGCAGAACACCGGGCTCCGTTCCCTGCGAGTTATTCCTGAGAATTACAGGACTACAATACAAAACGCCACATTTCTATGTGAAATATTGTACCGGGGAGGTTAGATAGCAGGAAGTTACAGCCAAGATGGCGGCACCACCGAAGAACCGGCCCGGGTGACCCGGCGCTGGACTCCTGGACTGCTGGGCGTCACCACTTACAACATTTGTAAAGCATTTGTAGCTGCTGACTTTTCTTTAAACGAGTGAAGCTCCTCATTCCAGAAAGTGACCACCAAGCAGCCTTGTATAATGGAACATCCAAGGCCGTGTACTAGAAACCCCCTCCCTCCCCTCCCCCATCCTGAAAGCTGGATAATGGACAATCTACATTGTAATTACCTTCTCTACATCGCTGCATGCAGATTATATCCAGGGTCATCTCCTCCACATCGAACGTCACTTCAAACATTTACATTGTATCCATTATTCTACAATCTACACCATATAGATGAGACTTTCCTCATCTTTTTACCCCAATAAACCTCACAAAGGGTGTGCAGAGTTCTCATCAATCCACATTCCAGACACAGAAAAAGGAGCCCTAAAAATCCTGTACAGATCTCAGGGAGCCCCAGCAAAAAAATACATTACTGGGGGTCAATGAGAAGAAGACCCCTTGAGATGGAACTTCACTCTCTCAATCAGCATTGACAATTCGGAATTCTCGTGCTGCTAAGATTAGTGAATAGATAGGAAAGTATATTATATTTACTTGGTTTAAACTGTTTCCTTTTTTACATTTCTTTAGTTACTTCCTGGTTTCTGGCCTAGGCCAAAATGATGTCATACATCCCAGGAGTCTTCATGGGGGGAGGGGCTTTCTCAGCTAAACACAGCCCTGTCTGCATGCCTCAGCTAAGGGCAGATGGATTCCAGGAAGTAAATGCTACATGAATCAATTGCCCTTACTTAAGATGGCCACTGTCAGAAATGCTAGGGGGGTGTTTTTCAAAGTGATTTCTCAGCAAAATAAAGCATGGAGACATAGATGAATGGAGACATGAATGGATGGAGACATGGGTGGATGGATGGATGGATGGATGGATGGATGGAGACATGAATGGATGGAGACATGAATGGATGGAGACATGGGTGGATGGATGGATGGATGGATGGATGGATGGATGGATGGATTGAGACATGGATGGATGGATGGATGGATGGAGACATGGATGGATGGATGAAGACATGGATGAATGGATGGATGGAGTTATGGATGGATGAAGATATGGATGGATGGATGAATGGATGGATGGATGGATGGATGGATGGAGACATAAAGGGATGAATGGAGACATGGAAGGATGGATGGAAAGATGAATGGAGACATTGATGGATGGAGACATGGATGGATGGACGGATGGAGACATGGACGGATGGAGACATGGATGGATGGATGGATGGAGACATGGATGGAGACATGGATGGATGGATGGAGACATGGATGGATGGAGACATGGATGGATGGAGACATGGATGGAGACATGGATGGATGGATGGAGACATGGATGGATGGAGACATGGATGGATGGATGGAGACATGGATGGATGGATGGAGACATGGATGAATGGATGGAGACATGGATGAATGGATGGAGACATGGATGGATGGATGGATGGATGGTTGGGTGAAGACATGGATGGATGGAGACATGGATGAATGGATGGAGACATGGATGGATGGATGGATGGATGAAGACATGGATGGATGGATGGAGACATGGATGGATGGATGGATGGATGGATGGATGGTTGGGTGAAGACATGGATGGATGGAGACATGGATGAATGGATGGAGACATGGATGGATGGATGGATGGATGGATGAAGACATGGATGGATGGATGGAGACATGGATGGATGGAGACAGGGATGGAAGGATGGATGGATGGATGGATGGACGGATGGAGACATGGACGGATGGAGACATGGATGGATGGATGGATGGAGACATGGATGGAGACATGGATGGAGACATGGATGGATGGATGGAGACATGGATGGATGGAGACATGGATGTATGGATGGAGACATGGATGGATGGATGGAGACATGGATGAATGGATGGAGACATGGATGAATGGATGGAGACATGGATGGATGGATGGATGGATGGTTGGGTGAAGACATGGATGGATGGAGACATGGATGAATGGATGGAGACATGGATGGATGGATGGATGGATGGATGGATGAAGACATGGATGGATGGATGGAGACATGGATGGATGGAGACAGGGATGGAAGGATGGATGGATGGGGGACTTTGCTTTCAATATTAAAAATGAATTTGCAACCTCTGGAGGAATCCTAGGTAAGAAAGACTGATATAGAGAGTTTAGAATGGGGAAATTTCCCACACCTACATGTCACGGGTGTGGCTCTAACAGAACCTTTTCCCACATGGGATGGAAATGTCCCAAAATTAGATCTTTTTGGTCAGATATAACGGAATTTACCGCCCTCTTTCTGACAATACCGAATACATGGAACCCAGCTAGATGCCTCCTTGGATATCGTGAAGATTCTGATATGACAACCTGAACCGAACTACTTCTCTGCCTGTTATTGTTTATGTAAAAAAAGTTCTATCAATCTGCTGGAAATCTAATCTCCTTCTAGAAATTTCTGGCAGATCCTTCCAGTGTAAAAATTGACCCGTTTTGTTGAAATTTGGTAATGGTTGGATAGTTTTTAATGTTCTTCTGTCTTACTGTAAACCCCAATAAACTTTTTCTTAAAAAAAATTGTATCCGGAACACTGACTGTACTTTTTCTAAGTTCCAGATCTACACTAGAATGTCTGCCTGCGTTCCCCGTATACAAAGTATCCAACTTCCCATAAGAAGGAAGCATACGTCGCATCATTATGTCTAGTCGACCCTTCCATTCTCTGAATTATGGATGTCAATCAAGTGGAAAGGTCTTTTAGAGCTGCACTCAGCATTTTTATTGATATAATTATGTGGAATTGCCCGGCAGCTCTGGCGTATTATAGTAAAGTGCAATTAGAAAAATGCTTCTTTCTCAAAATGTGGATAATAGAAACTAAGAACCAAGCGAGCAACAAACAAACGCCTTGTCCCTGGGGTCAGGTGGGACCAACACAAGGCCAAGCGCCCAACCCAATGTCTACCGGCATGGGGTCTTCCCAGGACAAAGTAAACAAATCTTCAAGAATGTAAACCATCCACCTGAAGAGGTTATAGAGCCCACCCAGTCAGCCATCCTCCTGATAGTTGTCTACGGCCTTCCAACAAGGATAACAAAAGATAGAAGGATGACCGCCCTGGAATTATCGGTGTCACAGGAGCTTCCCACCACTCCATCTGGATTATGATAAAAACCAAAGTGAAACCATGAGCGGTACTCTTACCTTTTCCCACCACCGTGCCGGGGTCCAGAGATCGGGGCACCGAGAAATGGTATTCCTTATCAGAAAAATCATAGCGACAAATGTCCCAGTCTGCCAATCCTCCCGTAATCTGCCGCAGGGAAAGAGAAAACATTGGTTGGTCTACAGAGGAGAACTTTCATCATTAGATGGACATGGAGGGTATCTAGAGAGACATCTGGAGTGTATCCAACAGGGCCATCCACAGCAGAATTTTGGTTGATTCAGCAGGAATCGGCCACAATACAAGCTGTGTGTGGCTAGCTTTAGACTCCTAATGCCTCGTAAACACGATCAGAGAATCAAAGGAAAAAAAACGTTGTTGAGGCAATCGCCTGATAATCTGATCATTAGTACATAGCTTCCGAGAGCCGATCACCACAGTTCATGTGAAATTATCCAAAGGGACAAACAAAAAAAAATTCTCTTATGATACCAGAACGAACGATTTTTGTCTAATCAGTACAGTATTCCTCAAAAAATAGGAAAAGCAAGACTGCGCATGCTCAGAAATGAAAGCATACATTACATCACATTCCGAAGTTGTATTCTGTCCTAAGAGAATTTTTGTGTTTTGGTAACCTCTTCATTTTCAATATGAGACTAACATGTAAAAAATAAGTGAGTGATCATTCGTCCAATATTCTCATCGTGTGTACAAGGCTTTCTTCTATCTCTCTACACCTCTGTTGACAAAAGCTTGTTTACAGAACTCAATAGCTCAAGCTGAAACTTACACACAGGTGAATGAGTCAGAGCCGTGTCTATTAATAAATCAGGTTCTGACTCATTCTTGTCAGAACATTTTATTGAGTTCAGCTCAGTCCCAGGTCAGACAAGTCTGGCTAAAGAGCCAATGAGAACACCTGAAATCGGTGCCATGTGCGCAGAACTGCCTGTACAATCACCCACAAAACAACCAAAGGAGCTCATCTCAGGTGTGAATGGGGCCCTATGACAGAGTTCACCATCAGAAAATGCTAATTGCCTGGCTGCACCAATGATAATGAAAGCATTAAAGATTGGAAAATGTACATTGATTTTTGCAAGGACACCTCACTCCTCACTAGAAGGCTCCAGACCATGAAGAACATTCACTTTCACTTCTGAAGGGTTGAGGAGCGACCTGGAACCCCCCAACCGCACCAATTTACTGACAAAGACTGAAACTGGGAGAATTAGGGAATTTCCAAATGTTTGTGTCTCACCCTATGTATGTACAGATATATTACATATTACACAGAAGAACTGAAAATGAATGTGGAACATCTGATTGGTTTCTATGACTTCTCACCCAACGGGCCTATTCCTGAGATTGTCCACCATCTGGAAGAATCATCCCATACAACTTCCCCCGATACTTCCCACCATGGAGACACCGGGAGCCAATCTACCAATCAGATGACTGGTACTCCTATCACTACCATACTGGTATACGGTATATACTCCCTAATATAAATATCTGGCAGAGATGAGGAATTCTCAGATGTTTTTACACTTAAACTTCCGCCTACAAATCAGGGTTCATGGTCAATACAAAAATAAAAAAATAAAAAATATATATGTTGTTTTTTTCCCCAATAAGATATAAATCTACATTTCAAAATAACTTCCTGGAACACAAAGAGTCTCTATATCTCTATATATCTCTATATACTATATTTATCTATATCTCTATACATCTTTATATCTCTATATCTATATGTATTTATATCTCTATATACATCTATATCTCAATATATCTTTATATCTCTATATATCGGACGGGATCACTAACAGCCATCAGAACGTCAGTGTGTGGGAGAAGGAAGGACTTACACTGGGTCAGAGAATGAGAAGAATTACTGTATGATAGGTAAGTTCTATGAAGTTCCAATAAGCTGTCCATGTGCTGAGTGCTGAGTGTCTATAGAGTGCGGTAAGTGGTCCTAGTTACAATAGGTATCCACACAGTATGCCAGGTGTCCATAAAGCAGGGGATAATATAAAAAAGGGTAGGTGTCCATAGGGCAGTAGGTATTATAGAGAAAGGTAGGTGTCCATAGGGCAGGGGGTAATAATAGAGGAGGGTAGGTGTCCATAGGGCAGTAGCTAAAGCTTACCATACAAATCAACTTTACTTTTACCAAAACAATGGCATATATAACCTGACCTAAACTATCCAAAGACAGTTATTGGTAGGTTACCTATATAGAGAACAGTAGGTGTCTATAGGGCAGGGGGTAATATAGAGAAGTGTAGCAGCTGACAGGGCAGTATACAGGTGCCCCTAGGATTGTAGTGTGGTGTCCCGGTAGGTGTCCCTAGGCTGTAGTGTGCTGTCCCGGTAGGTGCCCCTAGGACTGTAGTGTGCTGTCCCGGTAGGTGTCCCTAGGACTGTAGTGTGGTGTCCCGGTAGGTGTCCCTAGGACTGTAGTGTGGTGTCCCGGTAGGTGTCCCTAGGACTGTAGTGTGGTGTCCCGGTAGGTGTCCCTAGGACTGTAGTGTGGTGTCCCGGTAGGTGTCCCTAGGATTGTAGTGTGGTGTCCCGGTAGGTGTCCCTAGGATTGTAGTGTGGTGTCCCGGTAGGTGTCCCTAGGGTGGAGATTGGGGGGTCGGCACTCACCTGTAGCAGGAGGCAGAGCACAGCCAGGCTGTCCCTCTTCTTCATTGTCAGTCCTGAGTGATGTGACGTCCCCTCCGCTCTCCTCTCCTTCTCCTCTCTGCTGGGCGGGGCCATACCAGGTGCGGCACCTAGAAAGGGGCGGAGTCCAGGTAAAAAGGTGACCGCCGGGTGACGTCACCGGAGTATCGGCGGCTGCAGATTTGTCACCTGGAGAGGAGGTGAAATATGAGACTGTCAGAGGTGCGCAGTGCTGGGAATCCTTCGCTCATCACTGCGCTCAGTCCATTATACTAATAGCCGGGAGTGTCCGGAGAAGAAGAAGAAGTGTTAATAGAGGATAAGAATTGTGGGGGGTCTCCTGTCTCCCCCATACACAAATCTCATCTCCTCCAATCATCTCATCTCCATCAGAAATAAACTCATAAAAATCACCGATTTCCATCCCGAGGAAATTTCACTTACTGAATTCTTTAGGCAAAAATTGCTGAAAGTAAAATTAAAGGCAAATATTATAATCCCAGGCGGGTGTTTATTGGTCACAATATCATTAATATTATTATTCATGATTTATATTATTATTATAATAATTATTCAGGATTTAAATTATTAATATTATTATTATTATTGATTGATTTATATTATTATTATTATACATCATTTATATTATTATTATTATTATTATTATTATTATTATTATTATTATTATTATTATACAGGATTTATATTATTATTATACAGGATTTATAAAGCTCCAACAATTTTCGCAGCACTTTACAACATGAGGGCAGACAGAACAGTTACAATACAATACAGAGGAATCAGAGGGCCCTGATCCTGAGAGCTTACAATCTAAGAGACTTGTGTCCCATCTTAAGGCGTCAGCATACCAAGACATTTTGGACAATTTCATGCTCCCAACGTTGTGGGAGGAGTTTGGGGATGGCCCCTTCCAGTTCCAACATGACTGCCCACCAGTGCACAAAGCAAGGTCCATAAAGACGTGGATGAGAGCGTTTGGGGTGGAGGAACTTGACTGGCCTGCACAGAGTCCTGACCTTAACCCCATAGAACACCTTTGCATTGAATTAGAGCGAAGACTGTGAGCCTGGCCTTCTCATCCAACATCAGTGCCTGACCTCACAAATGCTCTTCTGGAAGAATGGTCAAACATTCCCATAGACACCCTCCTAAACCTTGTGGACGGCCTTCCCAGAAGAGGTGAAGCTGTTCAATATTGAACCCACCGGACTAAGACTGGGATGTCATTAAAGTTCATGTGTGTGTAAAGGCAGGCGTCCCAATACTTTTGGTAATATCATGTATACAGAACTGAATATAGAAAGCACCTTGACATCCCGGATATGGTGTTCCCATAGAGGCGTTGTCCCAGGTGATCGGCCATCTCTGGTAGTGCGGCCTTCAAAGAACCTCCATACAGTAACATTCCATCCTCTCCGATAGGTAAATATCTCCTGACGCTCGATGTTTATTGTCGGTGGACTTTGATTGAGTGATCGGGAGAAGGAAGATGAGATCGCACAGCCGGCCGCACAGAGGTAGAATGTGTGCAAAATGTTCATTTTCAGAACGTTTGTTCGATTTCCTAAACATTAGTGGAGTCAAATCATCGATCGTTATCAACTGTAGTGAAGAGGAAGGAGCAGAATGAAGAATCTTTTCCTGAATGAACGTATTTCTAACAGCGAATGAGGTTTTCATCTTGGAAAGTCAAATGTTGAAAAGACTTTTGTATGAAAATCTGCCTGTGTGTGGAATAATGAACAAAGCACATCCCTCTATAGTGTGTACTTGTCTCAGCCCAGAGCTCTAAGTGTCATTTCTGTCTGCATCTGCATGAGTCACTTCTGACAAGATTTCCTGACACCAAAAGAAAAATGGTGACAGGGGAGGGAGCTCCAGCACACAGCCTGTGATTGACAGCCTCAGCTCTGTTCCTGTGCGCTGCGTGAAAGGAGGTGTGTCCCTTCCCTCCAATCAGCTCTCAGAGCTCTCCTTGCTGAATTTAACATTAGCCCTGCTTTCTGACAGCTCAAACAAGCTGTATAAATTCTGCACTTTGAACGGAAGAGAAGACTGCAGGTAAATAGGTACAACTTATGTAGGAGGATTTGGTTAATCTTTGTGTATTACCTGAGGCCGGTCCCTTCACTGGGGATATGGAGGGAGAGAGAGAGAGAGAGAAGAGAGGGGGGGAGAGAGAGAAGAGAGGGGGAGAGAGAGAAGAGAGGGGGAGAGAGAGAAGAGAGGGGGAGAGAGAGAAGAGAGGGGGAGAGAGAGAAGAGGGGGAGAGAGAAGAGAAGGGGGAGAGAGAAGAGAGAGGGGGAGAGAGAGAAGAGAGGGGGAGAGAGAAGAGGGGGGGAGAGAGAAAAGAGGGGGAGATAGAGAGAAGAGAGGGGGAGATAGAGAGAAGAGAGGGGGGGAGAGAGAAAAGAGGGGGAGAGAGAGAAGAGAGGGGGAGAGAGAGAAGAGAGGGGGAGACAGAAAGAAGAGAGGGGGAGATAGAGAAGAGAGGGAGGGAGAGAGAGAAGAGAGGGAGGGAGAGAGAGAAGAGAGGGGGAGAGAGAGAGGGGGAGAGAGAGAGGGGGAGAGAGAGAGGGGGAGAGAGAGAGAGAGAGAGAGAGAGAGAGAGAGAGAGAAGAGAGGGAGGGAGAGAGAGAAGAGGGGGGAGAGAGAGAGAAGAGAGGGGGAGATAGAGAGAAGAGAGGGGGAGACAGAAAGAAGAGAGGGGGAGATAGAGAGAAGAGGGGGGGAGATAGAGAGAAGAGAGGGGAAGATAGAGAGAAGAGAGGGAGGGAGAGAGAGAAGAGAGGGAGGGAGAGAGAGAAGAGAGGGAGGGAGAGAGAGAAGAGGGGGGAGATAGAGAGAAGAGAGGGAGATAGAGAGAAGAGAGGGAGGGAGAGAAGAGAGGGGGAGAGAGAGAAGAGAGGGAGGGAGAGAAGAGAGGGGGAGCCAGAGAAGAGAGGGAGGGAGAGAAGAGAGGGGGAGAGAGAGAAGAGAGGGAGGGAGAGAAGAGAGGGGGAGCGAGAGAAGAGAGGGAGGGAGAGAAGAGAGGGGGAGATAGAGAGAAGAGAGGGAGAGAGAGAGAAGAGAGGGAGAGAGAGAGAAGAGAGGGAGAGAGAGAGGGGGAGATAGAGAGAAGAGAGGGAGAGAGAGAGAAGAGAGGGGGAGAGAGAGAAGAGGGGGGAGAGAGAGGAGAGAAGGAGGGAGAGAAGAGAGGGGGAGATAGAGAGAAGAGAGGGAGAGAGAAGAGAGGGAGGGAGAGAGAGAAGAGAGGGGAAGAGAGAGAAGAGAGGGGGGGAGAGAGAAGAGAGAGGGGGAGAGAGAGAAGAGCGGGGGAGATAGAGAGAAGAGGGGGGGAGAGAGAAGAGGGGGGGAGAGAGAAGAGGGGGGAGAGAGAGAAGAGGGGGGAGAGAGAGAAGAGAGGGGAGATAGAGAGAAGAGAGGGGGAGAGAGAGAAGGGAGAGAGAGAAAAGAGGGGGAGAGAGAGGGGAGAGAGAGAGGAGAGAGGGGGAGAGAGAGAAGAGCGGGGGGGGGGAGAGAGAAGAGGGGGGGGGATAGAGAAGAGGGGGGGAGATAGAGAGAAGAGAGGGGGAGAGAGAGGAGAGAGGGAAGAGAGAGAGGAGAGAGGGAAGAGAGAGAAGAGAGGGGGAGATAGAGAGAAGAGAGGGAGAGAGATAGAGAAGAGAGGGGGAGAGGGAGAAGAGGGTGGAGAGAGAGAAGAGGGGGGAGAGAGAGAGAAGAGAGGGAGGGAGAGAAGAGAGGGGGAGATAGAGAGGAGAGAGGGGGAGAGAGAGGAGAGAGGAGGAGAGAGAGAAGGGGGAGAGAGAGAGAAGAGGGGGGAGAGAGAGAAGAGGGGGGAGAGAGAGAGATGATAGATAGATAGTTATTGTATTGTGTTTGCAATCCCTGTAATTCATTTTAGTATATTTGCAATGCAAAGAATTGTAACAGATACCATTTTATTTTCCAGGGCTTGTGCTTTCAGAAAATCTAAAATTGTTTGAGGGTTTAAAGTAATTTTCCACCAAAAACCGCGTATTTTCCCGTATGTGTGAGAAATGATGAAATCCCGGGTGATTGGAGTCCGTCACACCCACTTCTGTTTTGACGCCTCGATTGATTCCAATGCATTTAGCTGGAAATGTGATATGTTGCAGAAAGCAGATGATAGAGGGGCTCTGAATGGACGGCCTGGAGAGTCTGGGGGTCTTTATGGGTGACTATAGATGAGGAGAGCCGGTGTCTGGAGGATGAGGAACTCGATGGACTCGCCCTTTAATAGTCTCTGCAGTAAAATGACCATCAAAACCACTTCAAGGGATAGAAAGGGATGGAATGGTATTGAAGAGCAGACAATCTTCTGCCTCGCCCTTCCTAATCAGGAATGACCCTCCGGCTTTTTACAGGCCACCTGAACCTGGGTGGGGAAGGAATTCCAGGACCCCGGAGGGCTTGGCCAGTCTTTTGACTAATGATCATCTCTTAGGAGAGAACTTTCTTCAAAGTAATCGCAGACACGTTTTTCTTTAATGTACACTATATTACCAAAAGTATTGGGACGCCTGCCTTTACACACACATGACCTTTAATGACATCCCAATCTTAGTCCGGAGGGTTCAATATTGAGTTGGCTCCGCCCTTTTCTATAACAGCTTCAACTCTTCTGGGAAGGCCGTCCACAAGGTTTAGAATGGGAATGTTTGACCATTCTTCCAGAAGAGCATTTGTGAGGTCAGGCACTGATGTTGGATGAGAAGGCCTGGCTCGCAGTCTCCACTCTAATTCATCCCAAAGGTATTTTATCGAATTGAGGTCAGGACTCTGTGCAGGCCAGTCAAGTTCCTCCACCCCAAACTCACTCATCCATATGGACCCTTCTTTGTGCATTTTTGTACACTTAAGGGTTTTTGTTTTGCACACCACTGCGGATTCAATTTAATTATTTTTTTTAAAAGATAAAAATCTGTCTACCTTTCTGACAAGTTTAAAGCGTATCTAACCCCCAAACCAACAATTTAATGTATTGCAGCTTATTGGTTCTTAGATGTGGCAGCTGCATTTCCTTTCTTTCCTTTCTTCAGGCCTTTTCTTTCATTTTTGTTTTGAGCAACACAGTGGCTAGATGGCTAGAACTTCCGCCTGGCAACACTGGGGTCATCAGTTCGATTCCCAAACAAATCCAGCAAAGAGACAGCCCAATCCAATAAAGAGACATCCCCATATATTTAGTAAAGTGATAGCCCAATCCAGCAAAGTGACGTCCCAATCCAGTAAAAAGACAACCCAATCCAGTAAAGAGACAGCTGAATACAGCAAAGAGACAGCCTAATCCAGCAAAGAGACATCCCAATCCAGTAAAAAGACAGCCCAATCCAATAAAGAGACATCCCCATATATTCAGCAAAGAGACATCCCCATATATTTAGTAAAGAGATAGCCCAATCCAGCAAAGAGACGTCCCAATCCAGTAAAAAGACAACCCAATCCAGTAAAGAGACAGCTGAATACAGCAAAGAGACAGCCTAATCCAGCAAAGAGACATCCCAATCCAGTAAAGAGACAGCTGAATACAGCAAAGAGACAGCCTAATCCAGCAAAGAGACATCCCAATCCAGTAAAAAGACAACCCAATCCAGTAAAAAGAAAGCCCAATCCAGTAAAGAGACAGCCCAATCCAGTAAAGAGACAGCTGAATCCAGCAAAGAGACAGCCCAATCCAGTAAAGAGACAGCTGAATCCAGCAAAGAGACAGCCCAATCCAGTAAAGAGACAGCTCAATCCAGTAAAGAGAAAGCCCAATCCAGCAAAGAGACAACCCAATCCAGTAAAGAGACAGCCCAATCCAGCAAAGAGACAGCCCAATCCAACACCTGTACATACTTAGCCCCTCCTCACACAGGAGAAGTGCACATACAGGAAGTAGCCAGAGGTGGCAGCAAGAGACCGATGTGAGCTCAATGATACAGAGCAGCAGCAGCTCCTGACTATAGAATGGCATTCACACCGGGCCCCTAACGGGTAGATGGGCCACTTGGGATGCCAGGGCCCCCTATAAATGTATGGGCTGTGCCCCCCCTGGTGGTGGCCCTGAATGTATGTATGAATGTGGGGACCTTAGATTGTAAGCTCCTTGGGGCAGGGACTGATGTGAATGTACATTATATGTGTAAAGCGCTGAGCTATTTTAGTACTGCTAATAAAGTAAAATATATTTTCGCCTGGCAATCCCGAAGTTATCACACGTTCTGCTCCTGTGGGGCTACGCTCACCCCTCCACTGTATCTGTGGAGGAAGCCATAGTTTGATCACCTCCATTGCATAGTGGGTGGGGGAATTGGTAGTTTACAGAGAAAAGATAACATTATTACAAGGACAGGAAGTGAGGGGGACACATTTTTTCCTCAGGAGAAACAATTAATGTCCAATTGTGACAGAAAATTATTCATTTCAAAATATTCTGGATTAGAGGATCGAATTTTTCTTGCCTTGGTGTGCAATCTTCCCTCTTCCTCTTAGGAAATATCAATCAGTTTATCTTTTATTTGTTTCACATTTAAATGATCCGGAAAGTTGTGTCTGAACTGGTTTGTCCCGCCCTCCGGATCCCCGATCTCAGCTGCTTCTTCTGATTGCGACACAAAATTCACCTGAATTATGAACGGGAAATCATTTTCTTATTAATGTCTGTCGGATATTTTGTAAGAGACGGCGCTCTTCCCGGGAACCGAGGAAATCCAACATTCCGTATAAGACGATCGATGTCTGACATGGCGGGACTGGGAGACTAACTATGGAAAGCTCAGAAAAGCCACTAAAAGCCTAGAAAAATCCTGGATTTTATATATTGTATTATTGTGGTTTTTTCATTTCCATTCATGATTTTTATTCATTAGCAATGTGACTTTCATTTTTTTTTTTTAAAGTGATGTTACATAGTTATATAATTACATAGAAGGTGAGGTTCAAACAAGACACAAGTCCATCAAGTCCAACCTATGTGTGTGATTATATGTCAGTATTACATTATATATCCTGTATGTTGCGGTCATTCAGGTGATTTTATAATAGTTCCTTGAAACTATCAATGCTCCCCGCTGAGACCACCGCCTGTGGAAGGGAATTCTACATCCTTGCCGCTCTTACAGTAAAGAACCCTCTACGTAGTTTAAGGTTAAACCTCTTTTCTTCTAATTTTAATGAGTGGCCACGAGTCTTATTAAACTCTCTTCTGCAAAAACGTTTTCTCCCTATTGTGGGGTCACCAGTCCGGTATTTATATATTGTGGGGTCACCAGTCCGGTATTTATATATTGTGGGGTCACCAGTCCGGTATTTGTATATTGTGGGGTCACCAGTCCGGTATTTATATTTTGTGAGGTCACCAGTCCGGTATTTATATATTGTGGGGTCACCAGTCCGGTATTTGTATATTGTGGGGTCACCAGTCCGGTATTTGTATATTGTGGGGTCACCAGTTTGGTATTTGTATATTGTGGGGTCACCAGTCCGGTATTTATATATTGTGGGGTCACCAGTCCGGTATTTATATATTGTGGGGTCACCAGTCCGGTATTTATATATTGTGGGGTCACCAGTCCGGTATTTATATATTGTGGGGTCACCAGTCCGGTATTTATATATTGTGGGGTCACCAGTCCGGTATTTATATATTGTGGGGTCACCAGTCCGGTATTTGTATATTGTGGGGTCACCAGTCTGGTATTTGTATATTGTGGGGTCACCAGTCCGGTATTTATATATTGTGGGGTCACCAGTCCGGTATTTGTATATTGTGGGGTCACCAGTCCGGTATTTATATATTGTGGGGTCACCAGTCCGGTATTTGTATATTGTGGGGTCACCAGTCCAGTATTTGTATATTGTGGGGTCACCAGTCTGGTACTTGTATATTGTGGGGTCACCAGTCCGGTATTTCTATATTGGGGGGTCACCAGTCCGGTATTTGTATATTGTGGGGTCACCAGTCCGGTATTTATATATTGTGGGGTCACCAGTCCGGTATTTATATATTGTGGGGTCACCAGTCCGGTATTTATATATTGTGGGGTCACCAGTCCGGTATTTGTATATTGTGGGGTCACCAGTCCGGTATTTATATATTGTGGGGTCACCAGTCCGGTATTTGTATATTGTGGGGTCACCAGTCCGGTATTTGTATATTGTGGGGTCACCAGTCCGGTATTTGTATATTGTGGGGTCACCAGTCCGGTATTTGTATATTGTGGGGTCACCAGTCCGGTATTTATATATTGTGGGGTCACCAGTCCGGTATTTATATATTGTGGGGTCACCAGTCCGGTATTTATATATTGTGGGGTCACCAGTCCGGTATTTATATATTGTGGGGTCACCAGTCCGGTATTTGTATATTGTGGGGTCACCAGTCCGGTATTTATATATTGTGGGGTCACCAGTCCGGTATTTGTATATTGTGGGGTCACCAGTCCGGTATTTATATAATGAAATCATATCCCCTCTCAAGCGTCTCTTCTCCAGAGAGAATAAGTTCAGAGCTCACAACCTTTCCTCATATCTAATGTCCTTCAATGTGATCTTTCATTCTAAATCTCCAGTCTGAAGCTCTTAGGGGCTGAGGTTTGGTGATTGGTCAGTCTGTGTTGTATTACTGATTAGCTCCGCCCCCAGAACATCTATTTAAGTTCCATCAGTTGTCTCAGTCATTGTAATGATTAAGCACAAGATGTGTGAAACGCGTTGACATGACTATTTGTTGGTGTATTTGATGTTATCCTTGTGAACAATAAAAGGCAATCGGGAGTTCGGGATGTGCAGCCATTTCTTTCTTCTCTCCATGTACTCACCCGATGCTCCATGCCAACCGACCTTACTTTGTACAGTAAATGTTTATGGGGAACATAAATGCTTTTGCCAGACTTTGAATTTGCCAGAAAATATGACAACTCCAGGAGAGTCAGTTCCCCAGCACTGTCCCTCTCCTCTCCTATGAGTGTCCAATTACTGTCTGTGCTGACCCAGCTCCTCTGCCCCTCCCCTGTGTCCCTACATAATATTTTGTGTAGCTGCTGGGGAAGGAGTGAAGGGGAAATACTACAGAATGTCACCCGAGTGACAGCTCTGAGTCTGCTGGGGCCGCTGTTATCACATCCAAGATGGCGGCACCAAGTGGCAGTCTCAGAGCTTTTAAATATCTACACAAATGCGGCTTCTACAGGTAAATAATATATAAAATAGGCTAAATGCTCATATCATCTTATAGAAAGATTTGTGTGGAAATTAGTGGTCTGGTGGGCTTTCTGAGGTTGTTATATGTAATGTAGAAATTGTCGTACAATATCACTCCCACCACATTCAGCCGGCTGGACTCTGCATTCTATGGGATCGGGTTGGCTGGATATCTCCATGCTCTATTCTATTCATCTTTGCTGATAACATGCTGCCTATAGACAGGAATGGATGACCACACAAGGCTCAGATAAATGAGAGTCGTGCACAGAGGAAATCACACCCAAGGCTGACTAAAAACATAATAGCAGATTATTATTATTATTATATATATATATATGTACAGGGTTTATATTATTATTATTATTATTATTATTATTATTATTATTATTATTATACAGTGTTTATATGTTTATTATTATTATTATTATTATTATTATTATTATTATACAGTGTTTATATGTTTATTATTATTATTATTATTATTATTATTATTATTATTATTATTATACAGGGTTTATATTATTATTGTTATTATTATTATTAATATTATTATTATTATTATTATCCTTATACAGGGTTTATATTTTTTAATATTATAAAAGGTTTATATTATTTTTATACAAGATTTATATCGCACCAAATGTTTCCAAATGTGGAGGGATCAGCGGAGAGTGAGGGAAGCTGCAGACCGCCTAGCAAGGTTGACTGAAGGTTGAGTTAGTGGACTAAAGGGGGACATCCTGTGTGTAGGTAGACCAAGGAGCACAGACTTACAATAGTGGAGGTGAGAGATAACCGGGGAGTGAAATAGTAGCTTTGTGGTGTCATTAGTTAAGCCGGCCACGCATGGATCGGAATTTGTGCGGTGCAGCAGGGGGTGGTCGAGATTCAATCAATGCATGGGCAGCCTGTTGGATTTTTTACATTTCGGTTACTACCGGCGGCTATAACTGCTGGCTCCCCTCACCCCCTACCCTCTTCCCCCGGCAGAACACAATAGCTCTGCAGGAGGCATTCACGATTCAGGAATTCGGGGGTGTAACAATTTTCTTTATTTCCAAGGTGGAAGTCATCTATGGGCTGCTTAAAGTGGAGCTCCACCCACTTTTACAAATCTTCAGCATCCCTCACTAAACTGCACTGTAAACAAATTGGATATTTTTTTATTTTTTTTCTCAGCACCTCCTGTATATCTGCTGTATTCATTTTTCACTTCCTCCTCCCTGGCCGCGGCCCATCGCATCATTTCCTGTTTGCAATGCCTTCTGGGAAGGGGCGGCAACTTCCTCTGAAACTGCCGTTGCTATGGAAACCTGACCTGAAACCTATTACACTGCTTGTGCTGCACTGAGCATGTGCGAGATCTGCAATGACGAGATCCAGGAAGAAATACAGTCTGGCTTCAGATGCCCACACTTAAGATGGCCACGGCCTGCTGTATGTTTATAAAATAACAAACTACTGCTATAAACTAACAAAACGGACCTTAGTTTACAGACTAACTTTACTAGAATACATTAAGCTTGTATATTATAAGGGTATTTTTATTTAAAAAGTATAATTTCGGCTGGAACACCACTTTAAGGAAGGGTCGTGCGATTATCGCACCCAGAGATCAGACATCAGAGGGACAGTTTTCTCTACAACTTTCACTGGATCTTCTCCTGACCTAAAAGCAGAAACCCCCTTTAAGGATTGGCCCAATGATCACTGTATGAAGGCAAAGTGTTACATTGTATAAACGGAAGATCTGTAACTTCTCCGACTTTGTTGCTCATTCTGTGGGGATGAAATAAAGGTGCCACACAATGCCAGATTAAGACAGGAAGTCAACGGTGGAAAATACTGCCCCCCCCCCCCCCCCCCATTATACAACACTTATCAGATCTGCTATTCACCAAAATCTATTAAAGATTTCTCCATGAATAATGTACAAGCTTCTGATAAAAACATATAGAGTGATCCCCTGCAGATTTTGTAAGTTTGCCCTCTGTGTAAAACATGACTTAGTAGTTGGTGGAGAAACCCTTGTTGGTGATCACAGAGGTCAGACGTTTCTTGTAGGTGGTGATCAGTTTCCACACATCTCAGGAGGGATTTTCTCTTCTTTACAGATCTTCTCTAAATCATGAAGGTCTCTTGGCAACTCGACGTTTCAGCTCCTCCATACATTTTCTATAGGATTAAGGTCTGGAGACTGGATAGGCCACTTTATTACCTTAATAGGCTTCTTCTTGAGCCCCTCCTTTGTTGCCTTGGTGATATGTTTTGGGTCATTGTGATGCTGGAAGACCCATCCATGACCCATCTTCAGTGTTCTGGATGAGGGAAGAAGGTTCTCCTCCAAGATCTTACAATACATGGCCCCGTCTATTGACCCTTCAATGTGGCAAAGTCGGCCTGAACCTCTATCAGAGAAACAGCCCCAAAGCACCATGTTTCCACCTCCGTGTGTGACTGTAGGGATGATGTGACTGTAGGGATGATGTGTGACTGTAGGGATGATGTGTGACTGTAGGGATGATGTGTGACTGTAGGGATGATGTGACTGTAGGGATGGTGTTCTTAGGGTCATAGTCAGCTTTTTTCTTCCTCCAAACACGGCGAGTCGAGTTAATACCAAAGAGCTGAATTTTGGTCTCCTCTGACCACAAGACTTTCTCTCCCAATCCTTCTCTGAATCATTTAGATGTTCGTTGGCATGACTACATTTGCCTTCTTGAGGAGGTGAACTCGCCGTGTTTGGAGGAAGCACAATGCTGACTATGACCCTAAGAACACCATCCCTACAGTCACACCCGGAGGTGGAAACATGGTGCTTTGGGGCTGTTTCTCTGATAAAGGTTCAGGCCGACTTTGCCGCATTGAAGGGCCAATGGACGGGGCCATGTATTGTGAGATCTTGGAGGAGAACCTTCTTCCCTCAGCCAGAACACTGAAGATGGGTCATGGATGGGTCTTCCAGCATGACAATGACCCAAAACATACCGCCAAGGCAACAAAGGAGGGGCTCAAGAAGAAGCACATTAAGGTCACGGAGTGTCCTATCCAGTCTCCAGACCTTAATCCTATAGAAAATGTATGGAGGAGCTGAAACTTCGAGTTGCCAAGAAACCTTCAGGATTTAGAGAAGATCTGTAAAGAAGAGAAAATCCCTCCTGAGATGTGAGCAAACCTGATCACCACCTACAAGAAACGTCTGACCTCTGTGATCACCAACAAGGGTTTCTCCACCAACTACTAAGGGGATCAAATACTTATTTTACTCCCTGAACTGCAACTCCATTTATAACATTTGTATTGTGTGATTTTTCTGGATTTTTGGTTGATATTCTGTCTCTATCATATAAAATACACCTATGATAAAAATTATAGACCCTTCATTTCTATGTAAGTGGGCAAAACTTATACGATCTGCAGGGGAGACGATCATTATTTTCCTCACTGTAATAACCCTTTCCACCATTGTTATAAATCAGCCATCAGATATGGTCATAATGTGATTACTTACATGACTTGTACAGCGCTGTGGGTCTTGATGTCATCAGTGATCATGGACGGTTGGTTGGTTGGTTGGTTGGTTGGTTGGTTGGACGGTTGGTTGGCTGGTTGGTTGGTTGGTTGGTTGGTTGGACGGTTGGTTGGTTGGTTGGTTGGACGGTTGGTTGGTTGGTTGGTTGGTTGGACGGTTGGTTGGTTGGACGGTTGGTTGGTTGGTTGGTTGGACGGTTGGTTGGTTGGACGGTTGGTTGGTTGGTTGGTTGGTTGGTTGGTTGAAGGAGATAGAATAGGTTTATGCTTTGGATATCAGCAGGTTGATTATTATGTAATTGTTGGACTTTGCTAAGTTATCCAAGTTGTAGATGAAGTCCCGACATCACAGACTGGGGGGGTCCCATCTATTACTCGTCTTTCATGTGGCAAACTTCAAAGTCTGTCTCAGCTCAACACAATGTCTCCCTTTTATATACAGACTTTGCCATTCACATTTTTCATGGTGTGGGACTAGAAATATCAGACAGACATGTATTGTTTTCAAGTGTAAATGACAAGCAAGACGTCATGCTAAATATTGACAGTGGGCGCAGGGAAAATGGACGCCTCTGTGTTGTCCTCTACTTCAAAATTTTAGGTTTAGATTAGATTTACAGAGCTACTCCAGGCAATAGGGGACATCAATTACCTACCGATGTAATCCTGATAATATTGCATATGTGCTAAAGTTACTTTAGTCTACCTTTGAACTAAGTTTACAGTATCTGACAGAAGTAAGTACACCCCTCCCATTTTTTATTATATCTTTTCATGTGACAACACTGAAGAAATGACACTTGTCTACAATGTAAAGTAGTGAGTTTACAGCTTGTATAACAGTGTAAATTTGCTGTCCCCTCAAAATAACTCAACACACAGCCATTAATGTCTAAACCTCTGGCAACAAAAGTCAGTACACCCAACAGGCCTCGCCATGGTCCACCAAAGAAGTTGAGGTCACGTGCTCAGCGTCATATCCAGAGGTTGTCTTTGGGAAATAGACGTATGAGTGCTGCCAGCATTGCTGCAGAGGTTGTAGGGGTGGGGGGTCAGCCTGTCGGTGCTCAGACCATACGCTGCACACTGCATCAAATTGGTCTGCATGGCTGTCGTCCCAGAAGGAAGCCTCTTCTAAAGATGATGGACAAGAAAGTCCACAAACAGTTTACTGAAGACAAGCAGACTAAGGAGATGGATTACTGGAACCATGTCCTGTGGTCTGATGAGACCAAGATAAACGTATTTGGTTCAGATGGTGACAAGCGTGTGTGGGGGCAACCAGGTGAGGAGGACAAAGACAAGTGTGTCTACAGTCAAGCATGGTGGTGGGAGTGTCATGGTCTGGGGCTGCATGAGTGCTGCCGGCACTGGGGGGCTACAGATCATTGAGGGAACCATGAATGCCAACATGTACTGTGACCTACTGAAGCAGAGCATGATCCCCTCCCTTCAGAGACTGGACCGCAGGGCAGTATTCCAACATGATAACCACCCCAAACACACCTCCAAGACCACCACTGACTTGCTAAAGAAGCTGAGGGTAAAGGTGATGGACTGGCCAAGCATGTCTCCAGACCTAAACCCTATTGATCATCTGTGGGACATCCTCAAAGGGAAGGTGGAGGAGCACAAGGTCTCTAACATCCACCAGCTCTGTGATGTCATCATGGAGGAGGGGAAGAGGACTCCAGTGACAACCTGTGAAGCTCTGGTGACCTCCATGCCCAAGAGGGTTAAGGCAGTGCTGGAAAATAATGGTGACCACACAAAATATTGACACTTTGGGCCCAATTTGGAGATTTTCACTTAGGGGTGTACTGACTTTTGTTGCCAGCGGTTTAGACATTAATGGCTGTGTGTTGAGTTATTTTGAGGGGACAGCAAATTTACACTGTTATACAAGCTGTACACTCACTACTTTACATTGTAGACAAGTGTCATTTCTTCAGTGTTGTCACATGAAAAGAGAGAAGAAAAGATTTACACACATGTGACTGAGGGGTGTACTCAGTTTTGTGGGCTACTGTATGCCCCTTGCAGCCAAATTCAGCAGACCTCTTTGTGTGCTTCTGAATTGAATGTTCATATAACTCTGTGCAATGCAGCCTGTTTGCCCCATTCCACCGTATAAATCCACCTTTCTCAACTGGGGTTCCCTCATTCCAGAAGTTTCTTGGGGTTCCTTGACCTGTGGCTGATTAACCTCCCCATGGATGATGCCTTGATAGTTCCGGGGCCAGTGACAGAATGACACCAATGATCTTCTCAGCTGTCTATAAGGATGGCCTTCTGACCACCACTATAAGGGGAGCATGCTTTCCACTGACCCCCAATGAATTGATTCAGCAGGGTTCCCTGGGATCTATAATTGTTTCAAGGGTTCCTTTGGGGTAAAAAGGTAGAGAAAATCTGGTGTAGATCCAGTGGGCTCAGAGAGCGGGTTGTGCGGGAACCAAGGAAGACATGTGGTCCATATTCAGTCTCAGATTTAGAAGCGTTGGGAACTTCAGGGCAATCAGCAGGTTGGACGTGTCCCTGGAGTCAGGAGAAATACGACGGTTTTCTATTGGTTGGAATGTGCTTGAAGAATGATTTCATTTATTATAAGGAAAACTTCATCGGTAAAAAGAAGGTGGAATTTGCCAACAAAGGATAAAACTGTCTGGTTTCGTTTGTCAGGAATGTTCTTGTTTTGTTTGACCGGAATAAATGTTTGACTACATGAATCACAACCCCCAACTTTCCGAGATACAAACGAGGGACATCTACTAGCAAAAGTATGTAGGCATAGGACACACCCCCTGCCACGCCCCCTTAAAGGAGAATTATACCAAAAAAATGATTAGTTAAACCCACAAGTGCTTTTTTTTACCTCTATTACTCCTTTATATTGGCTTTTCAAATCTACAAAGGCAGCAATTTAGAAATTGGATGAAAGGTTTGGCACTGGAAAAACACTTTTTGAAAGATAAAAGGTGCATTTTATATACAACTCTATAGATCAGACCAAAATGAGGGACAAATGAGGGGGACAGAGGGACATTGCTCCAAAACCGGGACAGTCCCTCGAAATCCGGGACAGTTGGGAGTTATGCATGAGCCAAAATAGTCACATAATATAGAAACAGCGGAAGAGGGTGAGAGAGGAGAGGAATAGAGAGAGAATGTGGAAGAGGAGGAAAGAGAGGAAAGGAGGAGAGAGAGAGAGAAGGAAGAGGAGGAAAGAGAGGAGAGGAGGAGAGAGAGAGAGAAGGAAGAGGAGGAGAGAAGAGAGGAGGAGAGAAGAAAGGAGGAGAGGGAGAAGGTGGAAGAGGAGGAGAGAGAGGAGAGGAGGAGAAGGAGATAGAAGAGGACAAGAGAAGAGAGGAGGAGAGAGAGAAGAAGGAAGAGGAGGAAAGAGAGGAGAGAGGAGAGAGAGAAGGTGGAAGAGGAGGAGAGAGAGAAGGTGGAATGGGAGGGGAGAGAGGAGAGAGAGAAGGTGGAATGGGAGGGGAGAGAGGAGAGAGAGAAGGTGGAAGGGGAGGGGAGAGAGGAGAGAGAGAAGGTGGAAGAGGAGGAGAGGAATAAAGAGAGATAAGAATTTTGTGCTCACTTGGTGGGTGAAGGGGCACTGAGGGTTAAGCTGTGGACTCTCAGTATGTCATTTAAAATGTATTTCTGTTTCTTGTGTATCCGAACACGTAATGCATTTATGAATTCTCTATATTTTCTATAATTATGTGTAGCGCTGGTAGATTTATGATCTACCATCTGATAGGTAAATTTAGTGAATTGCTCATTATAGGAAGTTAGATTTGCCTCTGTTCCAGCTTGGCTGAGTTGCGTGTGGTTCCACACTGTGCCGGTGGGTGTCGCTGTTACCATGGGCGGGTGTTGGAAAGGCAACGTGTTGAAGCGTATGGATGCTCTTCTGTCCCGGAGACAACTCGGTGTTGGTGGTCCTCCGAGTTGCATTCTGGGAGAGGGTATTTATGGGACAGACGCCATATTTTGGGGTTCGTTTTACAGCCACCTGCTGGCCCTCCTGGCCGACAGGTATGTGTTAGAGTACCACCTCGTGCTCCCCCGTTCCGGAGGCTTGCGCCGCTGCGGCATGTGGGTGGGCCCAGAAGCTTGTCTGGGGTCTACCACAGCGGAGAGGGAATGGTCCTGAGCTGTCTATACTGAGTGAAGAAGCTGGACAACCGAGGAGATCCCAGGGGAGGACCCGTCATGGAAGGATCATGCAGAGTGCTGGACTGGAGAGGGGCCTGGTGACTCGGTTGGAGGACGTATCCTGAAGTAATCTTACTGCATAGTACTGCCGGGTTGGCTTAGAGGTTCTAGTGCTGTGTTCGCTGTTCATCGTAAACCAATACATCCTGTGGCAGATAATCGTACGGGTTCTGTTCCAATCAAGTCTGTGGCAGAGACTTTTGTTCGTGCTCCGTACTGGCTGCTAGGCAAGTGAGAGAGGCCTATCCAGGCGAGCAAAGATCGTGTCCCACAAGGGGATCGCATCCGATTACAATATTCAACTTTAAAGGACGTTCTCAAGAATCCTAAAGAAAGGTATTTGAGCTTCCCTGCAGTTTCCCTCCTGTCTCTTTCATGCTACTTCCTTCGTTACTTGGTTCAATAAAGCATTGAAAACGTACTCAAGTGTTTGGTGCTTAAATCGTCCGGAGGTGAACTCAACCGAACCCCTAGACCCGGTCCGGGGAAACAGAGGGAAGGAGAGTGAAGGTAACAATCCCGCTATAAACCAGCAGCTCCACCGAGAGTTAGTTCTATATATATATATATTAGCATTTGGTATACAGTAATATGGAAGTATTGGGGTTGATCAGTATTGGGGTTGATCAGTATTGGGGATGATCAGTATTGGGGATGATCAGTATTGGGGTTGATCAGTATTGGGGTTGATCAGTATTGGGGATGATCAGTATTGGGGATGATCAGTATTGGGGTTGATCAGTATTGGGGTTGATCAGTATTGGGGTTGATCAGTATTGGGGATGATCAGTATTGGGGTTGATCAGTATTGGGGATGATCAGTATTGGGGATGATCAGTATTGGGGATGATCAGTATTGGGGTTGATCAGTATTGGGGATGATCAGTATTGGGGTTGATCAGTATTGGGGTTGATCAGTATTGGGGTTGATCAGTATTGGAGATGATCAGTATTGGGGTTGATCAGTATTGGGGATGATCAGTATTGGGGTTGATCAGTATTGGGGATGATCAGTATTGGGGTTGATCAGTATTGGGGTTGATCAGTATTGGGGTTGATCAGTATTGGGGATGATCAGTATTGGGGTTGATCAGTATTGGGGTTGATCAGTATTGGGGTTGATCAGTATTAGAGATGATCAGTATTGGGGTTGATCTCAGGGTGGGGGTTGGGCTTTGGTGTTTGCTCTCCCATAAATCAGGGTGACATTTCTCTCATATTTTGGTGATTTTCGCACACACCGGGCACAGAGGGTTTGTACCCTGGGATGGGTACTTTGTTATAGGCGGATCACCAGGAGAAAATAAAGGAACGAAAATCTAAAAAAACAAAAAACAAATGCAGCCTCCACATCTGAGGACGGGGGCGCTGTAATGTATACATTTTGTTTCTTCGGTTCTAATTTAGGCTCCATTCACACTTATGTGACTTTGGAAAGGTTCCTGCACCACTTTGATGTGACTTTAGATGTGACTTTAGATGTGACTCGGGTCCAGACGGTGTAAATTCAGATCAAAATCGCACTCCAGGTCACATGAAGGTCACATGAAGGTCACATGAAGGTTGTACTGGAAATCGTGCGATTTTGGAGTTACAGGAATGTGAATGAAGCCGCACTTTGAATCTTGGCGGACGGCGGCGCAATCTTCATACACCTCGGAGATATTGTGAATAATTGGAGTTTAGTCATTTTGACTCACATTTAGGGAACTGAGGCGATAAGAGTAAGAGATTGTGTGTGGGTGGGGGGGGTGTGTGTGTGTGGGGGTGTACATCAGAATTCCCCTTTACAACAGAGTCCCCCTTTAGATCAGAGTCCACAGAGTCCCCCTTTACATCAGAGTATACAGAGTTCCCCTTTATATCAGAGTCCACAGAGTCCCCCTTTAGATCAGAGTCTACAGAGTTCCCCTTTTCATCAGAGTCCACAGAGTTCCCCTTTACATCAAAGTCCACAGAGTTCCCCTTTACATCACAGTCCACAGAGTTCCCCTTTATATCAGAGTCCACAGAGCCCCCTTTACATCAGAGTCCACAGAATTCCATGGGGCCTCTGGTGTAAAGGGGAACTCTGATGTAAGGGGTGCTCCGATTCCCCTTAGTGTACTCACTCAGATGCAGGAGAGAGAAGGGGGGAGACTGCAGTCACAGACAGGGATGGATGGTGAGCTCACTCACCCCTTGGCAGACATGGGGAGGAGGGGGGGGGGTGTATATCGAGCCCTCTCTTCTCTTCCATTAGTGTTAATTTTGGGCAGCGTGAAAGAGAGTAACTGACAGTCTCAGCTTAGACAACGGCAGCCAGAAATCCTGCTGGGAAGTCACAGTCCAGTCTGAATAATGTGTCCGGGATTCAGGCAGTCTGAAACCCGGACAGGTGACAACCCTAATCCGTCTGCCACCAACAACCACGCCACGTTCAATCCCCTTTCTTCCCCATTCTGATCCAGCAAGTCGTCTTCACCACATCTATAGGCCTAAACGCATTGAGTTGCTGCCGTGTGATTGGCTGATTAGCAATTTGTGTTACCGAGCGATTGTACAGGTGTACCTAATAAAGTGGCCGGTGATTGGATATTTCTGTAATAAACAAATGAAGTATGTCTGTTTACTTCCTGATTGGCTCAGACATTCTCTATTATCTCCGGCTCTGAAGACAAATAAACAGCCGGAGGGCGAGAAATGTCCCCTCCCCCCCCCCAGACCCGGATTCCTGATCACAAGCTGAGTCACCAATCAGTCGGGTTTCTGTTTCATCATCAATGAGAGGATTCCTTATTTGGTGCGCACTTCCTGCAGGTGTGTCCCCTCCCCCGGCCTGGGAAGAATTTCCCGGGAATTGACGTCTACCTGCGATTTTCTTTATTCTGGGCGGAGTCAGTGGACGGAGTTTTCCTCGTCTATAGAAAAATATTTATCTAAATGGTTTCTTCTGGATGAATAATTCGGGTTATTTCTTTTACACTTTCCTTCTTCTCTGCATTTCTTTTTTTTTCTTTCTGGTCCCCTTAATAATGGATCTCTATAGGTGGATATCAAATATGGCGCCAGCTGGGGGGAGGGACTCCTGGATGGCATTCATCTCTAGCAGTCTCCACCCACAATGGATATAAAAAGTCTACACACCCCTGTATACAGTATATATAACACAGTGGCTATAAAAAGTCTACACACCCCTGTATACAGTATATATATATATATACACAGTGTATATAAAAAGTCTACACACCCCTGTATACAGTATATATATACACACAGTAGATATAAAAAGTCTACACACCCCTGTATACAGTATATATATATATATACACAGTGTATATAAAAAGTCTACACACCCCTGTATACAGTATATATATACACACAGTAGATATAAAAAGTCTACACACCCCGGGTGGTAACATTTCAGGTTTCTGTGATGTAAAAAAATGATACAAATAAATCATTTCAGAACTTTTCCCACCTTTAGGGTCAGTTCACAGGCATTTCCGATTTGAACGGAATTTGGAACATTTAAATCGATTCAAATTCTGAAAACGAATTAAAGGCATTTAACTAAACAAATTAATGTAAATGATGAATGAAAACAAATGTTCTCTTTCTGCACACGCCTCGTTTCAATATTGTTAAATCTTCAGCTTCCGATGAAATAAAGCCTGGTGATCCTGCCATGGAGGTCCTTCTTCAGATACTTCCTGTTGTAGGGTGACAACGATTGCCCCTTTCTTCCCATTGTTCTCCTGTGTTGTCACCCTGTCACCCTCTTACAATGGAGACGATCCTGACACACAATTCACAGGCACGGTCCAATGTTGTCACCATCAGGAAACCCGACCTGAGAAGTGCCATGTAGACAGGCAGCAGCAATCATTACTGGAGTGTATGGAGACGGGCAGTGGCTACAAAGAGGCCGCAGGAGATCAGCAGCACTGACGTGATAAAAACAAGTACAACGTATTTTATTACAGAAAAAAGTGCAGTTATTTATGTCATTCAATCAACATTAACAGAATAACAGCTTCCCATGACAGCTGGGGGCACACGTGATTTCTGGGGGGTCATCTCACTACTAAAATTACCCGTAATTGATCGTTGATTAGTAATCGATTGCTATGCATGACTCTCTATAGAGTGTAGCAATCTAGGCTTGGGATTTTTTTGCTAATAATGCTCCAAACTTGTGCAATCAATTGATACCATATTTAGCTATAAGTGTAACAATCAATCGCCTAAATCTCAGAGGTCCCACCACACGGCCAACACTAGAGAGACCCGTCCTACACGTTGATGGAAAATGAAAGCAAAACTTTTTTCTCCCGGGTAATGAGTGCGATTGAGCAAATTCTGGACAAGAACAAACCTGTTCCCTTTGGTTTCATGACGGGAAATTCAGGGCGGTGTAATGAGCTCCTGTGCAGAGACATTAGAGGAGCGTCCCCTAGTGCTCAGAGTCTCACCTACACCTGATGGAGGTTCCCAGGAAAGACTTTTATGACTAACTAATTCTTTTGTTGGTTCATCACACAAAATACTTCCTATTTTCAATAATTAGAGCCGTCCTATAGAGTCTACCAAACTCGTCTGAAACCTTACCAACTTCTCTAGAACCTATCGAGCTGCTCTGAAACCCATTGAACTCTGGAACCTACTGAATTTCTCTGGAGCCTACCGAACTGCTCTGAAACCCATTGAACTCTGGAACAAATTAAACTCCTCTGGAACCTACTGAACCTTCTGGTACCTATTGAACCCTCCTGGAACTCATTGAACTCCTCTGGAGCTTACCAAACTCCTCTGAAACCTACTGAACTTCTCTGGAACCCATTGAACTCCTCTGGAACCCACTGAACCCTTGTGGAACACATTGAACCCTTCTGGAACACATTAAACTCCTCTGGAACCTACTGAACCTTCTGGTACCTATTGAACCCTCCTGGAACTCATTGAACTCCTCTGGAGCTTACCAAACTCCTCTGAAACCTACTGAACTTCTCTGGAACCCATTGAACTCCTCTGGAACCCACTGAACCCTTCTGGAACACATTAAACTCCTCTGGAACCTACCGAACTCCACTAGAACCTATTAAACTTCTCTGAAACTTGCTGAACTCATCTATGACCTACAAAACTCATCTGGAACAAATTCTACTCTTCTGGAACCTACTGAACTCCTCTCAAACACAGTAAACACCTCTGGAACCTACTGAACCCCTCTGGAACCCATTGAACTCATCTGGAACCCATTAAACTCATCTGGAACCTACTGAACTCCTCTGGAACAAATTAAACTGGATGCGACATCACCAACACAGAGTGATGTCGGACCAACTCATCATAATGAGACTTGGGATAGAGCGCAGATGCGGTAAAGCAGATGGAAGGCTGTTAGCAGGCTGTAGTCATGACAATGTGTTTTGGGTGTGGCCCTTTATCAAACAATCCCTGGTGTTTTGGTTCCCCTCTAGCTACAGATGGCAATATATATATATTTTGCATGTTGATTCTCCAAACAGCGCCTGAACTTTTTGGGAGTACATTTGTGGAACTCCTCTGGAACCTACCGAACTCCTCTGGAACCCACTGAACTCCCTTGGAACCTACTGAGCTCCTCCAGGACCCATTGAACTCCTCTAGAACCTACTGAATTCCTCTGGAAGCAATTGAACTCCTCTGGAAGCTACTGTACTCTTATGGAACCCATTGAACTCCTCTGGAACCCATTGAGCTCCGCCATAACTCATTGAACTCATCTGGAACCTACTGAATACCCCCGGAACCCACTGAACTCCTCCGGAACCCACTGAGCTCCTCTGGAAACCAATGAGCCCTTCTGGAACCCATTGAACTCCTTTGGAACCTACTGAACTCCACCAGAAGCCATTAAACTCATCTGGAACCTACTGAGCTCATACGGGAACCTATTGAAATCCTCTGGAATCCATGAAATTCCTCTGGAACCCATGAAACTCCTCTGGAACCTCCTGAATTCCTCTGGAACCCATTGAACTCTTCTGGAGCCTACTGAGCTCCCCCCGAAACCATTGAACCCCTCTGGAACCCATTGAACTCCTCTGGAACCTACTGAACTCCCCTGAAACACATTGAACTCCTCTGGAACCTACTGAACTCCTCCAGAAGCCATTAAACTCCTCCCACTGAACTCCTCCGGAACCCATTAAACTCATCTGGAACCCACTGAACGCCTTTGGATCCTACTGAGCTCGCTGGGAACCCACTGAACTCCTCTGGAACCTACTGAGCTCCTTGGGAAACCATTGAACTCCTCTGGAACCTACTGAACTCCCCCAGAACCCATTGAATTCCTCTTTAACCTACTGAACTCACCTGGAACCCATTGAACTCCTCTGGAACCTACCGAACTCCTCCAGAACCCACTGTACTCCTATGGAACCCATTATACTCCTCCGGAACCCATTGAGCTTTTCCAGAACCCATTGAACTCCTCTGGAACCCACCGAGCTCCTCTGGAACCCACCGAGCTCCTCTGGAACCCATTGAGCTCCTCTGGAACCCACTGAGCTTTTCCAGAACCCATTGAACTCCTCTGGAACCTACCAAACTCCTCTGGAACCCACTGAACTCCTCTGGAACCTACTGAGCTCCTCCAGAAGCCATTTAACTTTTCTGGAACCTATGGAGCTCCTCTGGAACCCATTGAGTTTTTCTGGAACCCACTGAACCCCTCTAGAACCCATTGTCCATAGGGGCGCACAGATTGCATTCTCCCGTGCGAACTCCTCTGGAACCCATTAAACTTCTCTGAAACCTACTGAGCTCCTTGGGAAACCATTGAACTCCTCTGGAACCTACTGAACTCCACTGGAAACCATTGAACTAATCTGGAACCTACTGGACTCCTCTGGAACCTACCAAACTCCTCTGGATCCCATTTAACTCCTTCGGAACTCATTGAACTCCTCTGGAACCTACTGAGCTCCTCCAGAAACCAATGAACTCCTCTGGAACCTACTAAATTCCTCGGGAACCCACCAAACTCCTCCGGAATCCATTGAACTCCTCTGGAACCCACTGAGCTCATTGGGAAACCATTGAAATATTCTGGAAACCATTGAGCTCTCCTGGAACCCATTGTCCTTAGGGGCGCACAGATTGCATTCTCCCTTGTGACGAGATCGCTATAGTAAATGAGGGATTGGCACTCTGTTCCCGGCGCACCGTTTCGTAAATATGAAATTGTGCTTTGCGCCCTGCCGTGCACCTCTACTAATGGCGCACGGCTTTCATAAATCAGCCCCTCAGTGTCCTAAACTATTTCCACCTATTTATTCATTTCTTACAATCGCTGCTGATCTCCCGTCACCTCTTTGCAGCCACTTCCTGTCTGTAGAAAGTCGCACACTCCAGTGATGGCCGAATGGCATTTTTCAGGGCGAGTTTCCTGATGGTGACAACAATGGAAGGTGCCCGGGCAATGTGTGCTAAAGGACCCGTTGTAGTCTCCATGAGAAGTCCATGTCGGGGTGACAACACAGGAGCACAATTGGGAGACCGGGAGAAAACGTTGTCACCCATAACGGGAAGTACCTGAATAAAGGTCCTTCATGGCGGGATCACCAAGTTTTGTAAAGCTGGACTCCTGGCAGATATAAAAGAAACGAATGCCGCCCTGTATTCATTATTTTATGTGTTTAATAAAAGGCAAGCAGTGGAAGAATCTGACAGATTGGTTCCTTGTGCTTTGATCTGCAAAGGGCTGACACCAATCAGTGCCAACAAGGAACATGTTGACTGGAGGAGACAGCAGAGCGACAGAAAGATGAGTTCACCATTCTTCTGCTTCTCCCTCACTGTCCAATCACAGGCTGAGGGGGAGGGGTGCAAAGATCTGCAAGCGTTAGGAAACTGCAACAGAATAAAACCTGATCTCTGCCCGGCCAGCAGAGCTGTGAAAACCACAGGGCTGGATGGATAGAAATACAAATCCAGTGGAATATTATATATATAATATCTCCCCTCACCATCCACTATTAGGTCCCCCTGGCTAGTAGCGGGTGTACCTAATAAAAGGGGGTCCAACCCGCTACAAGGAAGGGGGTCCTAATAAAGGGGGTCCAACCCGCTACGAGGAAGGGGGTCCAACCCGCTACGAGGAAGGGGGTCCTAATAAAGGGGCCGGTGAATGTGTTCGGCTTTGAAGTTGGACACTCGGGTTTCTTAGTTACATTCGTTGGCATGTCGGGTGTTTTTCGATGTCTTCGTCTTTTGCACACAATCACAGCCGTGTCCCTTCATGTCACATGATCCGCTTTCTGTCTTTGTTGACACAACACGAGGACGGCGCTTTTCCTTCTCCACATCCGGGGAATGTTGTGTGTAAATAATGAGGAGGATTCCGGCCACAGATCCAGTTTCTGGGCTCGGTGTTGGAGAGATCCTTCTATGCATCCCCATGGAGAACAAACAACACGCGGCGCCTTCACAAAACAAGACGAGTCTTCCAACCACCACCAAACTACTTACTGGAAATAAAACCGGTAATAGAAGACATAGAAGGACATGAAGATCCCCAAACTGGGCCTAGGCAGCTCAAATATCAGCGGGGGGGGGACCCACACACTTGGTAAATAATTACCCTTCTAAGATGTCCATTTATACCAGATATCTCTATCCTCTAGATCAGTGTTTCTCAACTCCAGTCCTCAAGGCGCACCAACAGGTCATGTTTTCAGGATTTCCACTATTTTGCACAGGTGATTTGATCAGTTTCACTGCCTTAGTAATTACCACAGCCTTTTCATCTGAGGGAAATCCTGAAAACATGACCTGTTGGTGCGCCTTGAGGACTGGAGTTGAGAAACACTGCTCTAGATCAGTGGTCTCCAACCTGCGGCCCTTTTCTTGCCCCTATCCAGCCCTTGGGACACTATTCTTCCCAATGACACCAATGATAAAAGCACCATTTCTCCCACTGACAGTCAATGGGGCACCATTCCTCCCATTGATACCAACCATTGGGGCACCATTCCTCCCATTGATACCAACCATTGGGGCACCATTCCTCCCACTGATACCAACCATTGGGGCACCATTCCTCCCACTGATACCAACCATTGGGGCACCATTCCTCCCACTGATACCAACCATTGGGGCACCATTCCTCCCATTGATACCAACCATTGGGGCACTATTCCTCCCACTGATACCAACCATTGGGGCACCATTCCTCCCACTGATACCAACCATTGGGGCACCATTCCTCCCACTGATACCAACCATTGGGGCACCATTCCTCCCACTGATACCAACCATTGGGGCACCATTCCTCCCATTGATACCAACCATTGGGGCACCATTCCTCCCATTGATACCAACCATTGGGGCACCATTCCTCCCATTGATACCAGCCATTGGGGCACCATTCCTCCCATTGATACCAGCCATTGGGGCACTATTCCTCCCATTGATACCAACTATTAGGGCACTAGGCCTCCTGTTAAAACCAATGGTGGGGGCAATGTTTCCTCCCACTGATGCCGAGACATTTTCTATTCACACTGACCACAAACCGGCCCCCCCCTAGAACCTGCAGGACAGTAAACTGCTCTGCTCTATATTCTGCAAGGGTATGCACAGGGCTGCTGTTTGAAGAATTGGCTGTATGGGGGCCCCTGTGGTTATGAATGAACACAGTGAGTGATCGGTACCCATCACTCATTGTGTTAATTTGGGAAAGGAAGGGGCTGGTAAACATCTCTCTTTCTCTCTCTTTGAAGGATCCCATTGTATTCTTGCAGCTGCCGGCAGGGAGAGGAGGGAAGCCAGCAGCACCGCAGGAGGAGGGGGGGCACACAGGGGGAAACATTGTAGACAGTCGGATGTCAGAGAGAAGCAGCTCTGTAGATATAAAGCAGAAAAGGCAGAGAGTCAATCTAAGTGTAGTAATTAATGTGCCACGTTTAATAAAAAGGTAATCAAACTCACAAGATAAGGAGTAGGACTAGTAGTACCCAGTTTCCCCCAAAATAAGACCTAGCGTGATTGTCGGTGATGGCTGCAATATAAGCCCTAGTTAAAGTCCTTGTAGGTCTTATTTTCAGGGTAGGGCTCATTTTTTGGGGAACAGGGTAGGGCTTATTTGGGGTGTAGGGCTTATATTGCAGCCATCACTGACAATCACGCTATATTCTTATTTTTGGGGAAATAGGGTAGTAGTAGTAGGCAGCGGGAGGAAAGCAGCCATCCCTCCTCGTGACGTCTTGCCTGTCCATCTACCACCGGACTGCCCACATCTCAGCCATCCATCCCGACGCGTCTACTGCAGTGCGGCTCACTACTTCACATGCCCACTTTTATCTTGTGAGTTTGATTACCTTTATTAAACATGGAGCATATACTACAAGGCCCACACACACTCAATCAGAAGTAAAATTTTGTCTGATGAACGATCTCGGACGATCGTTAGTACGGTGCTTTAGCCAGCAGATTACAGATTTTTCGACAACAAAAACTGGATGTGCAGGCTCTAAAATTTGGCAGACATTTGTATTACAGTTTTTGGCCCAAAAGTAAAAAAAAAAAAAAAAAAATAATATCGTAAGAGCAAGACTACGCATGCTCAGACACTAAACAATACACAAACAATTCAACACATTCCGTCACTTCCGATGTGGAATTCTGTCCTATGAGAGTTTTTGTATGGGGAGTAACCTCTTCACTTTCAAGACTAGCAGCATACAAAAAACAATGTGTCCGATAATCCGATCGTGTGTACGGGGCTCTAGATTGGCGCTTTTTCTCTATACATACCAACTGGCAACGGCCCTTCAATAGGTTATATTACTCCACACTGCAATCTGTATCTTTACTGAACATTCATAAAATGAATGCCATGGAGCGCCTAATGCTTCTCCAGCAGACAATCTGATTGGAGGAGAGGCCGGGAACACAACTGACTGGCCTCACATCTCAGATCCACCACCCCCAATCCTTCATTTCAAGGGCACCACCTGGGCATTGCGGTGCACTGCATTAAGGGCCCCCCCCCGCGTGCACTGCATTAAGGCCCCCCCCCGCGTGCACTGCATTAAGGGCCCCCCCCGCGTGCACTGCATTAAGGGCCCCCCCGCGTGCACTGCATTAAGGGCCCCCCCCGCGTGCACTGCATTAAGGGCCCCCCCCCGCGTGCACTGCATTAAGGGCCCCCCCCCGCGTGCACTGCAATAAGGCCCCCCCCCCGCGTGCACTGCATTAAGGGCCCCCCCCGCATGCACTGCATTAAGGGCCCCCCCCCGCATGCACTGCATTAAGGGCCCCCCCCCGCATGCACTGCATTAAGGGCCCCCCCCCGCATGCACTGCATTAAGGGCCCCCCCCCGCATGCACTGCATTAAGGGCCCCCCCCGCATGCACTGCATTAAGGGCCCCCCCCCGCATGCACTGCATTAAGGGCCCCCCCCCGCATGCACTGCATTAAGGCCCCCCCCCCGCATGCACTGCATTAAGGGCCCCCCCGCATGCACTGCATTAAGGGCCCCCCCCGCATGCACTGCATTAAGGGCCCCCCCCCGCGTGCACTGCATTAAGGGCCCCCCCCCCGCGTGCACTGCATTAAGGGCCCCCCCCCCGCGTGCACTGCATTAAGGGCCCCCCCCCCGCGTGCACTGCATTAAGGGCCCCCCCCCCGCGTGCACTGCATTAAGGGCCCCCCGCGTGCACTGCAGCTTGTAAAAAGAGGTTTAGGAGCATTTGGGCATTTTTTTAACAGCCCCTGACCTCTGTTATATTAAAGATACATGTAGACTCGGGCGTTACGCCCAGGTTCACACCGTCATGCAGGATTGAAATCATGCGAGTTCAGCATCCTGGACTGAGGGCCGGGTCCTGATAGTTCAGACGAGACTTGGGGGCTCTAGGCAAGACCCCGGTCTCTGTGCTGAGGGCACTGTGTGGCACGCTCCCGGCACAGAGGGAGATCTGCATACATGCAGCCCCACAGAAAGACGCCCACTTCTGTCAGCACGAAGGGGTTCATGTAAATCTTATGCCAACATTTGATTAACCTTGTATTCTATGTAGAGAGACAAACAAACAACTCATTCATGGCCTTTTGCATCAGAACTGCTAAAGCGCAGACCCAAGTCACGGCGCAGACCCAAGTCACGGCGCAGACCCAAGTCACGGCGCAGACCCAAGTCACGGCGCAGACCCAAGTCACGGCGCAGACCCAAGTCACAGCGCAGACCCAAGTCACAGCGCAGACCCAAGTCACATGTACCGGTCAGTGAATGTAGAATGACATCAATTGCAAGCAGAATGCACATGAAAGCAGGTTGCCTCACACCATTTCAACCTCTCCAACTACATTAGTTATTCTTCCATTTGCCAATCAATACCAGCCTTCAAGTCCAATCATGAGCACAGCTCAGCAAATATTATACAGGATTTATATGGCGCCAACAGTTTACACAGAGCTTTACAAAGTAGAGGGGGACAGGAGGGCCCGGCTCCTAGAGCTTACATTCTAAAAGGGAAATAATCAAGGAGTGAATAAGTTTTTGTGGTGTCATTAGTCAGGAAGGGTGGAATTCTGGAGATGTTGCGGGTTAAAGCGGCAGGATTTAGCCAGTGATTGGATATGGGAGCTGAAGGAGAGGTCAGAGTCAAGGATTACACCCAGCACCCTGGCATGTGTGGAGGGAGCAATGGTTGTGTTGCTGATATTAATGGTGAAGTCACAGGAGGGGGGCTGAGAAGGAAATATGACAAGCTCAGGTTTGAGAAAGTGGTGTGACATCCATACCGATATGTCATTCAGCAAGTTTGAGATCCGTGAGGAGATCGAGGGCTTGAGTTGAAGAGATAGAACTTGGTGTCATCGGCATAGAGGTGGTATTGGAAGCCATGGGGGGTCATCAACTGGCCCAGGGAAGAGGTATAGAGCAAGAATAGGAGGGGCCCAAGGACGGAGCCTTGGGGTACCACCCCAACAGAGACAGGAAGAGGAGTGGAGGAGATGGAGTTGTGACACTGAAAGTGCACCGAGATAAGTAGGAGAACCAGGATAGAGTAGAATCAGAGACCAAGGGAGTGGAGTGTGCCGAGGAGGAGCAGGTGGTCAACTGTGTCGAAGGTAACAGAGGTCTAAGAGGAGTATGGAGTAGTGGCCATTGGTTTTAGCAGTTAGTAGGTCATTGGTGAGTTTTAGTAGGGCAGTTTCAGTGGAATGTTGTGGACTGTAGGGGGTTGAGAAGGTTGTTGTCCTTGAGGTAGCAACTCATTCGGTCATGGACAAGGCATTCGATGAGCTTGGAGGCAAATGGGAGCAGGGTGATGAGTCTTAAGTTACTCAAACTGGTGGGGTCTAGTGAGGGTTTTTATGGGGTAACCAGTGCATGTTTGAGCGGGGAAAGAAAGGTGCCAGAGAAGAGGGAGAGGTTGAAGAAGATGTGGCTTAGGGAGCTCAGGATATGAATATTTGATATGAATATTTAATTATGAAAATTCCAGTCTGTAGGATCTTCTGCAAATTACATTTTCTGAAATTAGGTCGACACCCAAATCTCCACTCCATGGCATTTCACCTGCCTGTTCGAATCTTCCACAAGGTACTGCAGAGAAGCTCAGGACACGGAATAGAACAAAAAACCACAAACCTTTAATAAAATGAATTTGGGCATTTTACATTATTTTTTTTCTTGGCCTTTAACATGGAGGTACAAAAAACAATTTACTGTTATAAATAACACATTAACAAAAATAATCATCAAAATAGATAAAACCCAAATTGTGATCTGTATGGAGGAATGCGCAGGAGGAGGTTTGTCCTCCCAAAAAAAAAAGAAAAAAAAAAAATGGAAACCCAAATTTCAGCCAAACTGGTTGGGGGAAAGTTTAGAATGTAATGTTTTTGCTGCCGTTTGTGTCCCTGTTGGGTAGATTTTTCAGTTCCTGTCTAACAATCACCAGGACAGGAAACTCTCCATAAGCTTTACTCCTGAGTGACATCAGGACAGGAAGTTGAGGGAAATCAGGACAGGAAGTTGAGGGAAATCTCTAATGGCTCAAACAGCAAAAAAACTGAATCTCATTCTTCCCTTCTCAGCCCAGAACAGTTTTTTTTGGCTGGAATGCTCATTCAGTCCACTAGTAGAGCAAGTTTGGAAACATGTTTAACGATTCTGTGTTTACCACTTGTGCAAAGGATTTCCAGTGTGACCACATCCCCCCCCCCCCCCAAAATGCTAAGGACTGAAAATAAAACGCATCTTCCTCCAGACATCCCAAGGCACACGGGAACATCTGAGAAAACTTAGGCTTACAACCAACTTGCAGGTTGAACGGTTCATCCAGTGTAAAGAAGGTTTGTCCACAGAAAACCAAGAGAAGGTCAAATGCCAAAATAAGGTGGGGGAGTGTATTAAAAACAAAAAAAGTCTGTTCAAAAAAAAAAAAAAAAAATATAGCGATTCAAACCTACATCTGGAGGAGTGCAGCTAATATCAGTTTTAAAAGTTCCAAGATTAAAACGTCAAGTCTTTGAAGGATGGAGGAAGGCACGCGTCTCGCCTTTCCCTTCTTGAAATCATAAAGTTGAAGGAGGCTGATCAGTCCGGAGATTGCTGTAGGCACTGAGTGTGTATGGTCTAGTAGTCTGGTGGCATCAAACGCCAAGAACTGGCAAAGGACTGAATGACAAAAACTCTAAAAGCACATTTCATGCCGACAGCCATATATACAAAGTAAGGCATCATGTTCTTCAGTACTTGCTAAGCACAAAATCAAATTGACCGTTGAAGTGTGTAAGGCGATTGGTTACAAGTTCCTTCTGGAGAAGTCCCAACTGTCTGCCCTGGGACCCTAGTCATCCTCTCCTCCATACATATCCGCCAGTTTCCGGAAGCGGGGGCCCCAGTCGTTCAAGCAGTCATAGTCCTGGTCAAGGTCGGAATTGGAGGAGTTGAGGGAGCTGAGAGAGGCAGCCTCTGACCCGCTGCCTTCGTAATCAAAGACCAGGAGAGAGTCGTAGGGTGGAGCGGTCGGGTCGTTATCCGCAGCAATCAGGTTCTTAAAAGAAAAACAAAAACAAAATTAGACTAAAAAAAAAAAATAATTACTTTAGCTTCAGCAATAATACGTGATTGTGTGTCAAAGCCTGAAAAAAATATATCTAATGGGCAACAGAAATAGAAAACAGGCTTCCAGGAGACAGGAGAACATTAAGCCTGGAATGTTCCGTCAGCTTCTTCAGAGGTAATTTTTGCTGTTAATGAGGCAGAGAATCCATTAAGCAGCTTCCCGTCATAAGCAGCCCTGGACAGATCCCTGTAATGTCCACTCACAGGAAATGGAAATTTAACCCTTTAATACCAGATCTGGATGGGATTACCAAGAGGCTCAAGTGTGTGCAAAGACCCAAGACTTTGGGGGGGGGGGTTGCTGGGAGAAGCAGAAGTATGTGTAGGGGGGGCAACGATGTGCAAGTGTACCGGGGATACAGGGGTCATTTTGGGAGGTAGAGATGTGCAGGGGGGCATTAGGTGGCTCAAGTACAGTGGTTCTCAACCTGGGGGTCAGGACCCCCTCAAGGCACGAGTGATGATTTGCCAGGGGTCACCAAATCCTGGGCTGTTGCTGAACTCTGCACCGCTCTCCCAGTCTTTTTGCGGCTGCCCAGCAGGGCTGATCTTTGATCCCGCGGCCGCCCAGTCAGCCTCTTCACAGCCGCCCATTCAGTTCACGGCATGGCTGGGGGGGTGGAATACTAGAGGTCAGCTGACTGGTGAGGAATGTGAAGTGGGAGGGGCTGGAGGAGACCCCATCTCTTGATTTCGGCATAGGTATCACTGCTACGAGACATCACAAAGTCGAAGCCACAGAGAAGCCGGAGACACATCGAGTAACACTACCTGTTGCCATTAAAAGCCCCCACTACAGTTCAGATCAGCAGATGACCTCGATCAAGAGCACCTAAGCTGGCCGATCAGAACTCCCCCCAGCATTGCCTCTCATCCCATCCCCCCCCCCCCCCCCCCCACCAAGGAGTAAAAAAAAAAAAAAAAAAGAGAAACTAAAGACATTTAGGATAGAGACAGATAAAAAGGGAAAGAAAAGAACAAGAGAAAGTGTTACATCCTAAAATGTACCATAAGGGGTTAATATTGTACAAGTGGAAGGGACTCAGGAAGCAATAAATGTCCGTGGGTTAAGGGATCAAATTACTTGTCTTGCCTTGGGTGCTGACAACCCACGCTATGAAAATAATTTTACTGTTGGGGGTCCCCACAACTTGGGAAATTTTATTAAGTCCCCGAATATCTTTTGGAAAGGTTGGCAGGGAGGGGTCCTGCTGCAGACCGGTGGGGCAAGGGGGGCCCTTTATGGTTTCTTGCATCAGGGCCCTGAGGGTTCTAGTTCCGCCTCTGCAGAGAAGTGAAAGGTAAGACTACTCACCTTACAAAGCCCTGCGATTGAGTAATTGTTTTATCACATGCTTGACATTACACAATAGGCTTTATATGTGGAAATACAAGTTGTACATGGAAATAAAACAGCCCAATTGTCATTTCCTGCTGCAGATCTGAACGTTGCAAACTGAGAATAAATTGTCTGAATGTATCTAGGAGGCAGCAGACACTCCGACCCACAAGATGTGCCGACATTCCAGACATGGCCACACCAAATCCCTTTCAAAAAAGGGAATAATCAGGATGCACCTAGTGCTGACGATCCATTTCACCCAAAGCCAACTGCTCCGTGTCATCTGCAAACCCGCCTTTAGAAAGCCGTGGGCCAATACAATGAGGGCAACCCCGCCCAGCCAACCCACTGCAAGAGAGACTTACCTCCCCAATAAAGTTCCCGATCTCATCAGGGTTGGATGGCCGCGGTCTGTAATGTGGTGCCGGCATCAAGGTTGGAACCACATCGTTCCTCATGACATCGGGTCGCGCATCTAGGCCTCGGTGGAGCTGACTCAAGTCATAGTCCTGACACACAAAAAAGGCTTGTAAGAAACATCTAACCTGGAATATTTCATAGCAATTCCTTCATACAAAAGACAAAACCCAACAACTTACCTGATCTTCCTCACCACCACCCTCTTCTCCATAGTAGAAGATATTGTCCCTGGTGTCATCTTCTGGAAGCAGTAAGGGTTCCTTCACCACCTTCTTCCTCTTCAAGAACAGCAGCAACAGCAGAATAAGAACTGTAATGGGAGAAAAGTTATAACAATATACATCTACTGCTCAGGGTTATGGATATAAAGCAGATCGGCTCCCAAGGCCAGCCATGGACCGGCTCCCAAGGCCAGCCATGGACCGGCACCCAAGGCCAGCCATGGACCGGCACCCAAGGCCAGCCATGGACCGGCACCCAAGGCCAGCCATGGACCGGCACCCAAGGCCAGCCATGGACCGGCACCCCAGACAAGCATCTCTTTAGGACTACCAGAATGACAAAGACTTGATACAATTGGTTCTCCTTGTCCCATTCAGCAACATATTTCTACAAGGGAGCAGGCGATAAGAACCCACAACAGCAATGAATGGTACACTACTGGTTTAAAAATGAAACTGGTGCTGCCTGCTGAAGCCTCTGTACCAGATTGTGAAGATCCCCATTGCCTCACATTGAACATGATATGATCTGTAACAATGAATGTAAAGTGACCCTGCCATGAGGGAAGT
>JBBGZY010002715.1:127500-165382 GCA_037952925.1 Lithobates clamitans
TTTGGCTCCATATGAAGTTCAGCCAGTCGTACTGAAGATACCCTCAGGAAAAGGCTGCCACAAATGGGGGATTTCAGCGTTCAAGACTTCGATCGCTGCTCACTTGGAAGCAATAGACTAAAGCCGCACCGCGCATGAAGAACTCAGGAGCACAGCAAAGATTAGTAAAGAAATGGAGCGATCGATTCTCTTGCAGATCTGCTTTAGAGGTAGGTAGTAAAGATGGCGAGTCTTACCATCATCGATCACCATCATGATAATGGTGTAAGTGTTGTTCTTGACATAATCCGACTCTCTATCCAGGTTGCCGTTGCCAGTGACAATGCCGGTGTCTTCATTCACAGAGACCCACTTAGCCGGGTCATTCCCAATTTTGTACCTGAATGGAAGAGAACAAGTTCCAGTAAATCAGAAAATGGCGGATAGGAGAGCAGCAAATGTATCATAACCCTACCGAGGAATACATTGCAACATAGGAGGGCGGGGGGAAGTTTTGTGATGTTCAGGTGAAAGGGACATCATTAAACCCATAAAACCGATAACTGATGGATGGTTTGAAGACTGAAAACTCCTGCCTTCAATGCTGGTCATATGGCACAATGATCTCCAATGGGGGGGGGGGATGGGTATAGATTGCTTAGCCTTCTGTAGCTTCGCTCTGCAGGATAACCATTTTGGCCCTTCAGTTTCCATTTATCCAGCCAATTAGGGTTAAAGGATCTGCTACTGATGACCTGGTGCCAGATACCACAGAGTACCTTCAGAGGTCTAGTGGATAAGTGGAGTCCATTCCTGGATGAGTTATGGTGGGTGGAATCATAATGTGGCCGATTGGTGTATATCCCATCAGATCACAAAGTTACATTAGATTTGCGTTTGAGAAAACTTTTGCAATCCTACAAATAATGTTCCTCATTACATACGTGCTTTACCTGAGTTTCTGGTTTTGCTGCTTATCGGGGTCCTGGGCGACCAGTGCGATGATCTTATCCCCCCGAGGAAGGTTCTCCAATACCGCCTCCCGGCTGACCGCAGGAACAAAGAATGGGGCCTCATTCACGTCCTCCACATTGATGGTGACGGTGGCTGTTGAGGTCGGCAGGGGGACAGAGAAAGGTTCCTCGTTCTCCACGGTGATCTGCAGCACAAACTGCTTCCTGGTCTCAAAGTCCAAACCCTACAAGAGAGAAAGATGGAATACACGGCTACAAGACTATATATAGTGTATACAGGGCTACAAGACTATATATAGTGTATACAGGGCTACAAGACTATATATAGTGTATACAGGGCTACAAGACTATATATAGTGTATACAGGGCTACAAGACTATATATAGTGTATACAGGGCTACATGACTGATTTGTATATTGCTGGTGGCGGCTGCCCGGTGGTGCTCCTGGAAGAGCTGTACAAGTCATTTTTAGGTCTAGTTTTTGGTTTTGTTTAACTCTTTATTGGCAGGATGTACAAATATAGACATGGTGGTACAATGACCAAGGTGCTCAACATGAGCACAATGAAAATACAGTTCAGTACACAATTACATATATTTACAGCTGTATCTATAGAGACCAGGGATACATTTCATACATAAACATCCAGTCATTGAGCAACCAAGTGTTGGTGGGTCCATCAGCCAACTCTTTCAGGTATGGATGTATGAGCAGGTCCAAATCTTTAAACCAAGTATAGGCCCTGAGCCAGTGATGGCGAACCTTGGCACTCCAGATGTTTTGGAACTACATTTTTTCCCCCCATGATGCTCAACTACACTGCAGAATGCAGAAGCATCATGGAAAATGTAGTTCCAAAACATCTGGGGTGCCAAGGTTCACCATCACTGGTCTAAGCTCTTCCTCAGGTAGTAGTGATCGTGAGTGCTCACCAAGGGTCCCACACCTTAGGTCTAGTTTAAAAGGAACTGATGGAGCACATCATTTAGGAAAGAATGCTAAAGTCACCTTTTTTAATCTATCAACTAACTGGAGTGAAAAACGACACACACACACACACACACACACACACACACACACACACACACACCAGAGAGATGGCCACATTGTGTATGAAGGACTCCAAGCCTCCAGGTCAGGTTCTGGGATAGAGAACCTATGAAGGGTTCATAGAGATTCATATTCTGAAGACAGACATTGTATTGTTTGCTATCCCAGAACACTGGATGTAAAACGTAGCAGAGGGGCAATGAAAGGTCAGAAGCGCGAGAGTCAGGTGAGAGTCAGAAGACGAGAACGCACAATGGTGACTTCTGTGCAGAACGAGCTGTGAGAAGATGGCATGCCAGATCCTAAAACACCCAACATCCGGTCCTGTGCGAAACCAAAAAGGTGGCACAACTACATCCAATACATTAAAGTGGAAGTTCACACCAATACTAATATCTGTAAATCTCCAGACATCCACAATCTAAGACTAACCCATCTAGTCCTGAAGAAATCGCTATACATTCCTTTTCTGAAGATGCTCTGGTCTCCAGCGGTGGAAGCTCTGCAGAGGACATGGCCAGCAATGGCTGTGAAATGAATGGGAAATGACGTCACCCATAGACTTACTATGGGACTTCCGTTGTCAGCTGCCACTCCAGCACCCGCCTCCACAGCGAAGCCGCCACTGACAGCTCAGCGAGGGACCGGAGAAAAAAAAAAAAAAAAGTATAGAGATTTCTTCTTTTCAGGGCTAGATAGGTTTAGTCTTATGCCCCGCCCACACGGTCAGAATTTCCGACACAAAAAGTCCGATGGGAGCTTTTCATCGTATATTCCGTGTGTGCGCCCCATCAGGCTTTCCACTGAAAATTCAGACGGACGTAGAGAACATGTTCTATATTTTTCCGACGGAACAAATTCCTATCGGGAAAACCGATCGTCTGTATGCTGTTCTGACGTACCAAAAACGACGCATGCTCTGAAGTACGAGACGTGGTACGTGTTGTCCCGTCGTACGTCACCGCGTTCTTGACGGTCAGAATTTGATGTGACCGTGTATATGCAAGACAGCTTAAGCAGTATTCCGTTTGAAAAACCTTCAGAGTTTATTCCGACGGCAAAACCGGTCGTGTGTACGCGGCATTAGAGATTGTGGATGCCTCCCACTTTGTGATAAGTGATGCTTTACCCCCCCCCCCCCCAGAGGCTCCCTTACACAAACTAAACCCCCCACCCCCCCAGAGGCTCCCTTACACAAACCCAACCGCCCACCCCCCCCCCAGAGGCTCCCTTAGACAAACCCAACCGCCCACCCCCCCCCAGAGGCTCCCTTAGACAAACCCAACCCCCCCCCCCCCCAAGAGGCTCCCTTACACAAACCCAACCCCCCCCCCCAGAGGCTCCCTTACACAAACCCAACCCCCCCCCCCCCAGAGGCTCCCTTACACAAACCCAACCCCCCCAGAGGCTCCTTTACACAAACCCAACCCAACCCCCCCCCCCAGAGGCTCCCTTACACAAACCCAACCCAACCCCCCCCCCCCAGAGGCACCCTTACACAAACCCAACCCAACCCCCCCCCCCAGAGGCTCCCTTACACAAACCCAACCCAACCAAACCCCCAGAGGCTCCCTTACACAAACCCAACCCCCCCCCCCAGAGGCTCCCTTACACAAACCCAACCCCCCCCCCCAGAGGCTCCCTTACACAAACCCAACCCCCCCCCCCCAGAGGCTCCCTTACACAAACCCAACCCCCCCCCCCCAGAGGCTCCCTTACACAAACCCAACCCCCCCCCCCCAGAGGCTCCCTTACACAAACCCAACCCCCCCCCCCCCAGAGGCTCCCTTACACAAACCCAACCCCCCCCAGAGGCTCCCTTACACAAACCCAACCCAACCCCCCCCCAGAGGCTCCCTTACACAAACCCAACCCAACCCCCCCCCAGAGGCTCACACACACACACACACCTCCCCTGCAGCGCCACCCTCCACTGCAACCCTCCCAGTACCCGTCATCTTCCTGGTGAATACTTGGAAAGGTGTTAACCACTTGCTGCAGTTTATCGCCATTTCACAGGCCTGTGCAGATTCAAGTTTTGGATATTTGGCATATAAAAAGCGACGCAACACCATATTCTACCAAAAAATTATTATGCGTTTGCATAAAAATCATTTGTGTATTTTTTCCTGAAAATTTGCATTTGACGAATGGGTGTGCAACACAAAAAACTGCAACAGACATCATTTTATTCTCCAGGGCCTCTGCTTTTAGAAAAACCATACACTAATTATATATATATTTTTTTAATTTATTGGGATTATAGCTATTTATATAGTGCCAGCAGTTTATGTCATGCTTTATTTCGAATCCCCAAACATGATATATTCTGTCGTAATTTTCTGGGAATTTTTTTTTTAAACTTTTAACATGTGTGAAAAACACCTATTACCCCGGTAGGTAAGCAGTTAAAGGATATGGTCATCTTTGGAATGGGTTGTTCCACCCATTTAGGGTGAACGTGTTCCAGCATCTGCACCTTCAGCATTTCCCCCCCCACCCCGTGACACCCGACAGGGGATCTTCTCCCTGCACCTGCTGCCACAATTTTGAAAACCGCACAACTGCAGGGTCCCGCCCACACAGCCGCGTCATTCAGTTTCCTGTGAAGGAAAAGCTACAAGTCCCCTCAGCCATCGCAGTCGACAGCTTGTAGTCCTCAATCAGCTGCCAGGGTGCTGGCGAGTTCTCGCAGTCCATTGATCTTCCTGCTCTTAGGTAACGGTCTGCCCATACAGCTATGCCGACAGTCTGCAGGAGCCTGAGATTGTACCCGTAATCTGACGATTGTGGGTGCAACGCTCTTACAAAATAAATGCAGATTTTGCAAAAGGCGAACTTCTCCATTGAATAGGATTGGGTCCGCTTCTTGCTTATGTGGTCCCAATTACCCATATCAGAGTTTTCAAACAATGGGTGGATATGAAGCTGCACGATTAATCGTGAAGAATCGTTTTAGCAATTTTTTTTACCCGTTGCGATCTTGACAAAGTATCTGCCGATTCTTTTTATGCAGGGAAATCCTCTCTGCTCAACTCAAGTATAAACATTGTAACAATTTGTCCTTTAGATCAAAGGAATTCACTTTGGTCTGTAAATGAGGGAAGTTTAACCACTTAAACACTAAACCTTTTTCTGACATTTGTTGGTTTTAAGTTAATCTTTTTTTTTGCTAGAAAATTACTTAGAACCCCCAAACTTATAATATGTATATATTTTTTTTTTTTTTAGAGATCCTGGAGAATAAAATGGTGGTTGTTGCAATAATTTATGTCACACTGTATTTACGAAGCAGTCGTTCAAATGCAATTTTTTTGGGGGAAAACAAAACACAAAAAATTTTTTTTAATTAAAAACTAACCAGTAAAGTTAACCCAATTTTTTTTTTGTATAATGTGAAAGATTTTACACCGTGAGAATCGCGATTTTTATTCTAAGCAAAACGAAAAAAAAAGTGATTCTTATTTTGGCCAGAATCGTGCAGCTCTAGGTAGATATAAGACGCGGTACCCACAACTCTACTGACCTTGGCTGTAGTAAGGATGCCATCGTTGGTAGCTGGGTCGGTGGTAATGGCGAAGAAGCTGGCGTCTGGGCCCCTAATCTTGTAAACGGCTCTCCAAGCGGGAGAATTCATATCATCGTCATCCGTTACCGACAGTCTTTGAATTTCAAAGCCCACTTCGTTTTCAGGCACCTGGGCCGTGTACTGCGAAAAGACAAAAAGGAACCAATCAGAAACCAGACAGACAACAGGAATCTAAAAGGGAAACTTCAACCAAACGTTTAGGGGACTTGGGTGGCCTGGAAAAGGGAGTTAGAAAAAAAGGTTAGGTTGTCACTGCAGTCGGTGTCCCCATTGGGGAAGTTTCCCCTCACTTTCTTTTCTCAATGACTGCAAAAGGAAACCTCCAGAGGGGGTGGAGACCACAAACCAAAAGATGATCCATATCTTCTCCAAGAGTTCCGGCAGCAGTTCCACCTTAAAAATAGTTTACCACCAGAGTACGCATGCCAAGGCCGATAGAGATCTATATATCTATACATACACACACACATATACACACACACACACAAGGGAAGGAGTACAAGAATCAGGGATGGGGTCTCCCATAACTGCTTAGGCACGGGGTCTGCTGCTTCAGCGTTTTTAGATGTTACTATGGGATACAGAAGTATAAATTACAAGCATTCCATAAGTGTCAGAGGCTTTTATTGACAAAGTTTATGCAAAGAGTCAATATTTGCAGTGCTGGTTCTTTTTCTGACCTCCGCAATTCTTCTTGGCATCCTGTAACTTCTGGGCCACATCCTGGTGGCCACCCCCTCCCCCCCATTCTTCTATAATGGATACTTGGAATTTGTCAGAATTTAGGGTTTTGTTCACCTGCCTCTTGAGGACTGACCACAAAGTTCTCAATGGGATTCAGGTCTGGGGAGTTTCCTGGCCATGGACCCAAAACTTCCATGTTTTGTTCCTCAAGCCACTTGGTTATGAATTTTTCCTGATGGCAAGGTGCTCCATCATGCTGGAGAAGGCATCGTTCATCACCAAACTGTTCTTGGATGGTTGGGAGAAGTTGGTCTCGGAGGATGTTTTTGGTACATTCTTTTATTCATGGCGGTGTTCTTAGAAGCCCCCCACTCCCTTGGCTGAGAAGCATCCCCACATGAATGGTCTCAGGACGCAGGACTGATGGTAGCACTCACCCTCTTCTCCGCACAAGTTTTTTTCCCAGATGCCCCCAACAATGGAAAAGGGGATTTAGAGAAAATGACTTTCCTCAGCAGTCCAATCCCTGGACCTTTTGCAGAATATCAGTCTGTCCCGATGTTTTTCCTGGAGAGAAGTGGCTTCTTTGCTGCCCTTCTTGACACCAGGGCATCAAAAAAAAAAAAAAAAAGAGAAGTCTTCTCCTTACTGTGTGTGCCGATGTCCTCGCATCTGCCTACTGCCATTCCTGAGCAAGCTCTGCACTGGTGGTGCCCCCATCCCCCACCTCCCTCTGCACTGGTGGTGCCCCCATCCCCCACCTCCCTTCGCACTGGTGGTGCCCCCATCCTGTAGCTGAATCACCTGTAGGCGATGTTCCTGGCACTTGCTGGACTTTGAGCGCCCTGAAGCCTTCTTCACAAATACACTGGAAAATGTTTATGAGATGAAGTTCATTTTCATGGCAAATCTGATCGCTCTTCATAACATTCTGGAGAATATTCAAATAACCATAAAAAAAAATAAAAAAATAAAAACCAAACTGTGGCAGCAGACTTTGTGAAAATTCATGTGCCATTCTCAAAGTTTTGGCCACAGCTGTATGTAGTTCCTTGGGGGGGGCTTAGAGTAGGGAATGGTGCAAGCAGGATTTTTTCCAGTTTTTCCTTTTTTCACGTGGTGATCCTGCCACCAGCACTTCCTTTCCTAGGCTGTCAAGACTTTTTCAATGTGGAGGAGCAAGGTTGTTTTTTTGCACTTATAATACACTGATCAGCCATAAAATTCTGATCACTGACAGGTAAAGTGAACAATCGATTATATGGTTACAAAGGACATCTGAAAGTGGGTGGGATAAGTTAGGAAGCAAGTGAACATGTCCCTGAAGGTGGTGATACAAACATTAGGATTTGAGGGACTGTGACAAGGACCAAACTAATGTCTAGATGACTGGGTCAGAGCAACTCCCAAACGGCAGCTCTTGTGGGAAGTTCCTGGTCTGCAGTGGTCAGGACTGACCAAAAAGTGCTCCAAGGAAGAAGGAGAACCGGCAACAGGGTCATGTGGGAGGGGAAGGCGGCTCACCGGTGGGAGGGGAAGGCGGCTCACCGGTGGGAGGGGAAGGCTCACTGGTGGAGGTGTGGGGAGAGGGGAGGGCTGGCCAATGTAGTGTGATCCAATAGAAGTTACTGGAGCTCAAATTGCTGAAAAAGCGAATGTTGGTACCAGAACAAAGAGCATCAGTTTGTTTATAGGGCTGTGTAGACGCAGACTGGTCAGGATGTCCATGCTGACCCATGTCCACAGCCAAAAGAGCCTACAATGGGCATGTGAGCATCAGAAATGGACCAATGGAAGAAGGTGGCTCGGTTTGAGACGTCGTCTTGAACTACAAATTCTCCAGATCTCAATCCAAAATCGGGCATCTGTGGGATATGCTGGAAAAAAATAAAAAATAAAGGGGACGGAGAAAGTGCGATCCATGGAGGCCCCACCCTGCAGCTTACAGGGCTTAAAGGATCTGCTACTGACAGCTTGGTGCCAGATAACACGGTGCATCTTCAGAGGTCTATGCTTCCAATGGTTATGGTGGGTGGTCATTATGTTATGGCCGATTGTGTTTAACAAAACCCTCTAGTAATATACAGATCAAAAAAGAAAACAAAATGAAGTACATTGTAAGGGTTTACATGCATACATCTTAGGAACAACCTAAAAGCACACCCCATTTTGGATCTACTTCCACTATTTTGACAAAAATTAAACAAAATGTATTAGTATAAAATATACTACTGTTATATACACACACAAAACACAGCTTGTGCCATTGAACTCCTTTACATACCTTGATAGGATCAAACACTGGTGCGTTATCATTGGCGTCTGTTATTTGAATTACAGCTGTTGCCGTGTTTGACAGACCTTCACCTTCCATATCTGCAGCCTTAACTATCAGGGTATACTCTGGAACTTTCTGCAGAGAAAAGTGGACAGCGATGAGCTGAAACCAAGTTTAGTCAACCTGCTTTGCTCCAGGAGCAGCCGCCAAGGTTCCCTGGACAGCCATCTCCATTGATGCCAATAAAATACAGAGGAACCCTCACCTCTCTATCCAGTCCTGCTGCAATGACACTGATAAGCCCAGACACGCTGTTGATGGTAAAAAGCATTGGCTCCTCGGGGGTTTGCTTTACAATGGAGTAGCCAAGTATAGCATTTGCTGTTGTGGGGTCATCCTCATCAGTCGCCGTTACATTCATCACAGGAGTACCTGGTATAAAAAAGACAAAACCTTGAAGGTCTCACCAAGAACACAGTGCAGCTTCCATTTTTCCACCATTCAGTCTTTAAGTCAGCTACTACAGTTTTCTAGTTTGAGTCAATGGGAAAGTCTGAATTCTGGGTAACTCCATTTATAAAATCACCCTGTGCCTGAAGGACCCGTGCAAATATGGCCAGACACTTTACAGACCTGGATACGGGTTACAAGTCAACTCAATGGGTTCAGTAAGGTTTGAGTGTTCCAACCCGTCATCTACAAAACGGGAAGGATGGTAGATGCCAAACATCTCTCCAGAAAGGTTTACATTAATCTTCATTTATACAGACAACATCATATTAAGCAAATGTAGATCTTTACACGCCAGAGAATGCCATCTCACCTGGCTGGACGCCTTCCCGAACAAACCCCCGGAATACTTCCTGTGTAAAGTAGGGTTTGTTGTCATTCTGATCAAGAACATTGACAGTGATATCCATCGGTTCTTCCACCTGCTGACCGCTCTCCGAGACCGCATGAGATTGCAGCTGCATTGCAAAAAAAGAAAAAGCCAGTTACTCATCGGGGGCTAAAATTCTACAAGCAATGGAGCCGTGTGACGTTTTCACATTTTATTCCTCCAGAGGGGACTCACTTGGTAGCTGGCATACTTCTCCCGGTCCAAGGGGACAGTCACCATCATCCAGCCAGTCTCCTTCTCTATGGTGAACACGCCCACTGGAGGAGTGTCCGCACCCTGTCCAGTGATGCTGTAGAAGATCTTCACATTTTTGTTCGACTTAATCTGTAGAAGGAAAAAATAAATAAATAAGATAAAGCAAAAAAACATCTATACAGCGCTACAAAAAGGCACTTTGTAGTTCAGATCGTGTATAGAAAATGTTTCATTGCAGCACTCAGATATATGGCAGATGCTCTACGGAACTTAAAGATTTGTATCAATCCAAATGGTCCGCTACAGAATGGCAATTTATCTTTTTGACTACCCTGAGCACAAGCAATTCCTGGCCCTCTTAAAAATGTCTAAGGTATAGAAATAAATTTCCCCCCCGACCGCAAAAAAAAAAAAAAAAAAAAAGTCTGCATCTATATCCTGGACCAACATAAAAATCAACTAGAAAAATTCTACATGTAAGCTCAACGCATTGCTAATGTTCAATTTTTTCCCCCAGGAGAACATGAAGATGTTACCCCCATGAAGTTGAGCAAAAAATTGTGTGTATACAGTGTGGGAAAAAGTATTTGTATACTTTTTGCTGCTGATTTTGTATGTTTGCCCACTGACAAAGAAACAGTCTATAATTCTAATGGTCGGTTTATTATAACAGTGAGAGACAGAAAAAAAAAAAAAAAAAAAAAAAAATATATATCCAGAAATACACATTTCAAAAAAAAGTTATAAATTGATTTGCATTTTGAGTGAAATATTTGACCCCTTCACATAACATGACTTAGTGGTTGGTGGAGAAACCCTTGTTGGCGATCACAGAGGTCAGACGTTACTTGGAGTTGGCCTCCAGGTTTGCTCACATCTCAGGAGGGATTTTGTCCTCTTTGCAGATCCTCTCCAAGTCATTAAGGTTTCCAGGCTGACGTTTGGTGACTCGAACCTTCAGCTCCCTCCACATATTTTCTATAGGATCAAGGTCTGGAGACTGGTGGGGCCACTCCAGGATCTTCATGTGCTTCTTGAGCCACTCCTTTGTTGCCATGGTCATGTGTTTTGGGTCATTGTCATGCCGGAAGACCCATCCATGACCCAATTTTCAATGCCCTGGCTGAGGGAAGGAGGTTCTCATCCAAGATTTGACGGTACTTGGCCCCGTCCATCGTCCCTTTGATGTAGTGAAGTTTTCCTGTTCCCTTAGCAGGAAAACACCCGCAAAACAAGGTTTCCACCTCCATGTATGATGGGGGGGGTGGTGTTCTTGGGAACACCATCAAACATGGCGAGTTGATGCGCCTCCAAACACGGCGAGTTGAGTTGATGCCAAAGATCTCGATTTCGGTCTCCTCTGACCACAACACTTTCCCCCAGTTCTCCTTGGAATCATTCGATGTTCATTAGTGATCTTCAGACGGACCTGTACATGTGATTTCCTGAGCAGGGGAAACTTGCGGGGGCTGCAGGATTTCAGTCCTTCACGGTGTAGTGTGTTACCGATTGTTTTCTTGGTGACTATGGTCCCAGCTGAGATCATTGACAAGATTCTCCCGTGTAGTTCTGGGCTGATTCCTCACCGTTCTCATGATCATTGAACCTCCACCAGGTGAGATCTTGTATGGAGCCCCAGACTGAGGGAGATCGATCGTTATTTTGCGTTTCCTCCATTTGTGAATAATCCCACCAACTGTTGTCACCCTCTCACCAAGCTGCTTGGCGATGGTCTTGTAGCCCATTCCAGCCTTGTGTAGATCTACAATCTTCTCCCCGACATCCCTGGACAGCTCTTTGGTCTTGGCCATGGTGGAGAGATTGGAATCTGATTGCTTCTGTGGACAGGTGTCTTTTATACAGGTAACAAGCTCAGATTAGAAGCACTCCCTTTGCGAGTGCTCCTAATCATCTTGTTAACTTTAAAGACACCTGGGAGACAGAAATCTTACTGATTGAATGGGGATCAAATACTTATTTCACTCATTAAAATTCAAATCAATAACTTTTTTGAAATGCGTTTTTCTGGAGATGTTTTGTCTCTCACTGTTGAAAATAAACCGACCATAAAAATTAGACCGATCGTTTGTCAGTGGGCAAGCGTAAATATATATCTCTCTATCAGAAAAGCCACTAAGCCATTTTCCATAAATATTTGTCCAAATAAAAAAACAAAACAACAATTTTTGGTGTTGGCAATGAGACCATTACATGTAAATAAACTGACCAGAGGAGGTTAGTTCTCACTTCATCCTTTAATTGGACGAACATTTATGGAAATTGGCTTGGTGGTTTTTCTGGTGTCCTTTGCGCTAGGATTTGGCGTTTTGGATCTATGAGGCTCCTTTAGGTCCCGATGGAAATGATCGCCCATACTGGACAACACTGGATGTATACACTTATTGTTTAAGGATTTTGCTCAACTACACAAGTAACATCTTGTTCGCACGTTCTCCTGAAGACAAATTAATGTTAAAAATGCTTTGAGCTTGCATGTGGAATGTTCTATCAGATTTAGGTTAACCCGCACATAAGATATGTGAGCTTTCTGCTGAAATAAAAACATTGTTTTTTTTTTACAAAAAAAAAACAAAGAAGTTTATGCATTTGTGTGGTACCAGAAATATTTCATATGCCCTTAAAAAGTCATTGGCTACACAACTTCTTGGTTGTCTAGGAACCAAACCAGGTTGTAGTTTTAAATACAAATGTAAAACTCACCCAAAAGGGTGACTTGCTTTGGTCAGGGAGACATTTAACACCCCCCTCCCCCCCCCCTATAATGTTTGATTAAAAAAAAAATAAATAAAAAAAAACTCAACTCCTCACTATCAAGAGCCAAGAAGCATTGGGGAAATTATAAGGATAATAAATAGCCTTAGCAACCAACCAGTCCACTTTAAAAAGTAGCACTTACCTGTACCAAGCGCTTTGGGAAGGTCCCCCTGGCGTTTTCAGACACCTGGATGGGTGGGACGACCCAGTCCCTTTTCCTTCTCTGCAGGCCGGCCTGCTTCTCTGGGAAGATCAGCAGGGGGTGTCGGCCTTTACGATGGTTTTTCTGCACAAAAGTTAATTAGAAAGTTAGGTATAGAAATCCCCTCCACCGTATAAACCCTGCAGATAGATTGGTGCTGCTGCCGCCGCCATATTAGATGTGCTGCAGAATTCTTACCACCCCATGCTGCCCGTTACCTGAAAGCTACAAAATGCAAAGGCAATTCTGCCAGAACACCAATACCACCCAAAGCCAATACCTCTTTAGATTTGTGAAGCCTCTTTATGGTGACAACAGCGGAGTATTTCTTTCCCTGTGCATCCCAGGTTGTCGCATTGAACTTTATTTCATGGCCATGAAGCTTGACGTGTCGTTTTGGGATCACGCTGCCATCCTCCATCACCAAGAATCGAGGGTCTCCCACATCGTATCTGCTGTGCTTTCGCGTCACGCAGTCAACAAAATCCACTGGAAGAAAAAATAAAAAAAAGCAAATTCAGCCTAAAATTGTGAAAATTTATCCAAGAATGTAGCATATTTTAAGGCTCAAAGCTGGTTTAGACCTCAAATAGCCAAAGGAGGCAATTGAGTTGGTGACTTGACCAAAGATTAGAGGTTAGATCTCTCACCTTGACTATTGCAACTCCCTTCTCATTGGCCTGCCTCTCCATAGGCTCCTCCCCTCTTCAGTCTATCATGAATGCTGCTGCCAGACTTACACACCTTACCAACCGCTCAGTGTCTGCCAACCCTCTCCTCCAATCCCTACACTGGTCTCCATTCAGTGTCCTCCACCCCTCGCCTCCAATCCCTACACTGGTCTCCATTCAGTGTCCTCCACCCCTCTCCTCCAATCAGTGTCCTCCACCCCTCTCCTCCAATCCCTACACTGGTCTCCATTCAGTGTCTGCCAACCCTCTCCTCCAATCCCTACACTGGTCTCCATTCAGTGTCTGCCAACCCGCTCCTCCAATCCCTACACTGGTCTCCATTTAGTGTCTGCCAACCCGCTCCTCCAATCCCTACACTGGTCTCCATTCAGTGTCGGCCAACCCACTCCTCCAATCCCTACGCTGGTCTCCATTCAGTGTCTGCCAACCCTCTCCTCCAATCCCTACACTGGTCTCCATTCAGTGTCTGCCAACCCTCTCCTCCAATCCCTACACTGGTCTCCATTCAGTGTCCTCCACCCCTCTCCTCCAATCCCTACACTGGTCTCCATTCAGTGTCTGCCATCCCTCTCCTCCAATCCCTACACTGGTCTCCATTTAGTGTCTGCCAACCCTCTCCTCCAATCAGTGTCTGCCAACCCTCTCCTCCAATCCCTACGCTGGTCTCTATTCAGTGTCTGCCAACCCTCTCCTCCAATCCCTACACTGGTCTCCATTCAGTGTCTACCAACCCTCTCCTCCAATCCCTACACTGGCTCCCAATCACCCAGCGAAAGAAATTCAAAATACTAACCACAACATACAAGGCCATTCACAACTCTGCCCTGAGCTCCATCACTAATCTTGTCTCCAAATATCACCCAAATCCTCCTCTCAGCTCTTCAAGACCTCCTCCTCTCAAGCTAGTCTCCAGGATTTCTCCAGAGCCTCTCCCATCCTCTGGAACTCCCTACCTCCATCTATCCCCTACTCTTGCTACCTTCAGGCGATCCCTGAAAACTCATCTCTTCAGGAAAGCCGATCACGTCTCCAACTAATCTCCTACCACTTCCATCAGCTTATTCCCCAGTTACAACTTTTTCTACCACCTGCCCCACCATATTAGATTGTAAGCTCTTCTGAGCAGGGCCCTCTTAATCCTCTTGTATTTTATTGTATTGTAACTGGATTGTTTTTTATATTGTAAAGCGCTGCGTAAACTGTTGGCGCCATATAAATCCTGTATAATAATAATAATAATAAATAATAATAATAATAAATAGTTGTGCAGTCAGCCTCTGGCTTCTTACTGGTCACCGATACTTCAGAAGTGAGACCTCCCTGACCCAATGCCCAAACCTGCTCCAGTCCACATGGGTGTTCCTCCAGCTACTCCTTTGCATTCTCAATGCAAAATACAAATCCAAACACAGCCGATGTGAAAACTCAGAACAGAGCGATCTAGAAAACTCAGGTGGATTAAAAAGCAAACATAGTTGCCTTCCATCCTAGTAAGAGTGACAGAGCCTTCTGGCAAGAGACTGGGAGAACCGATGATCCCAAATCAGAAGAGGTCTGTGCAAAGATGCGCCAGCATAGAGTGCACAATATATACGATACTCCACCTTCTGGAGGACCTCTCCAGAAGGCCTGTGGTCCTGAACTACATGCTGCCGGTAAAAGCTGCATTGGGTAAATATATTATTTTTAGCCAACTATATAGAAAAGGTCTCAAGAAAAAAAATAAAAAAGCCGTTTCCACCCCGCTTAGAAGGGATTTAAGTGGACCTGTCATTTTGAGGCAAGGTCAACGCACTCAGCATCAAAAGCTGAAGTGTTTGGACTGACCCTTTAAGGTCTGAGTGGGAAGTGCCTGCTATCGCCAGTACATCAAATGCTCCCGGTAAGCAGCATTTTATTTTAATAATTTTGAGAACCTCATAAATTTGCAAGTTCCTGGCATGCTGGCAGAGATCTTGTGAAATCTTTACCGTCCTTCTGCCAACAGCATTCAAATCTGTAACTTGTATTTACAATCACATCAGACAGCTGAGACCTTTCAGATGGTGAGATCTAGAGAACATTCTAGAATAGAGAGGCGCTATGCAATTGCATGAGATACAGATAAGCCGGTAGACATGACACATAAGATCTTCACTTTATAAAGGGTGTTCAGCAAGCTCAGCCAATAAGACCATCTAAGTGCCGCTTCACTATCAGGATATCACAGGATGATACCAGCCTGGCCAACATCCATCTTCTGAGCTGGCGACAGGAAATGAGTGTTCCGTGGGATCAGTAACACATGTATGGCAGGTACAGAGGGTGTGAACGATCCCATAAAAGGCCTTCAACATACCAGTGTGAGTGCAACTACATCGCCTCTGGGAACAGAGAGGTCATCTCAGACTAGACAAGACCAGGGGTCTCCAAACTTTCTAAAACAAAAAAGGGCCAGTTCACGGTCCTTCAGACTTTAGGGGGGGCTCGACTGTGGCCCTCAGTAGTACAAATTCCCCCATCATTGGGAGGAACTAACTTTACCCCCTTGTTGGTGTCAGTGAATAGAATAGCACCCCAAGGGCCATATAAAAAGCAAGAAAAGGGCCACATCCGGCCCTCGGGCTGCAGTTTGGAGACCACGAAATGAATGTGGATTTGCTGAACATTGGAGGTATTCTAGCAATGGTAACATATGGCTTCTGTAGTTCTCATGCTTGCTCTTCCCCATTTTTGTTCTTGCTAACAAGCTTAGAGATTTGCAAATTAGCCACAGCTAAGTCTTAGAATATGAACACATAAAAAGGAGAATACACACACTGGTCTGACCCAACCAGAAACTATGCCAAGTAGAAGTAAGATAATGCCCCGGTGTCAGGTGGATGTAACCAGTGCCCTGCCATTGGTATTAGTGGAAGGAATCGCTGGTGTCTGCGGGAGGAATAGTGCCCCATATATCAGTGGTAGAGAGTATCCCATCATTTGGGTCAGTGGGAAGAATAGTGCCCCATATATCAGTGGTAGAGAGTATCCCATCATTTGGGTCAGTGGGAAGAGTAGTGCCCCATATATCAGTGGTAGAGAGTATCCCATCATTTGGGTCAGTGGGAAGAATAGTGCCCCATATATCAGTGGTAGAGAGTATCCCATCATTTGGGTCAGTGGGAAGAGTAGTGCCCCATATATCAGTGGTAGAGAGTATCCCATCATTTGGGTCAGTGGGAAGAGTAGTGCCTTGTATTATTGGGAGAATAGTGCCCCAAAGGCTGGATAAACGCAAAAAGGGCTACATTTGGCGTTAACACAATGCTTATTATACCAGCATTCACTCCCATACATGCCTGAAAAGATACTTGCTGGGCTTTTCCAAAGGATAGTTTGAGATGTCAATGATTACAAAAAAAAAAAAAAAAAAAGGTCCTAGGACGACAGCAACTGACAAGTTCATTTCCGACCCAGACCGTTCAGGCAAGGAGATTCCAGAACTGGTGTTTTGCTACACAAGATGGAAGCTAAACCACATTTGTTGGTCATACGAAACCACTCACTGAAGATGCAACCAGTGATGTCAGGGGAAAGCGAATCTACACCTCGAGTCCCACAACCTTGCACAGATCTTCTGATAGGATGGAACAGATTTAAAAAAAACCTGAAGGAATGAGTCTTGCCTTCAGCAGTTGAGTGTTCGGGGGATCATATTGGAGCAGTGCAGTTTTACAGCCCCTAAATTCAGTGACACCTCCGAGTCCTCCTAACACTGGTGGATGGTTCTGGATTCCTCCAAGTATAGAACTCCAGCAACATAAACACGAGAGGCCAGTGCAGACATGAAACGCCTGGGGGGGGCAAGCAGCAGAAAGTCATTAGAAGCTCCGTTCACCCCGGGGAGATTCTAACAATATCAGCGCTGAAATCAGAACTATATAATCTTGTAGAGCGATCGAAGCGTTGCCAGCTGGGGTGGCGGAAAAGTCTGAGCTGCAGAGCAGGCAGCCGGTAAACATGAAAAGCTCAGATGTGTACACACATGACATGGGAGCAAGGTCTAGAGACTAAACCAGATGGCTACAGGTTCTACAAGTTATGTGTCACATGATGCTAAACGTTTTTTTACCCGGATATATGGGTAGAAGACAAAAAAAAAAAAAAAAAACGGAAAATGGAGATTTAGAGCTTTAGAGGACTTGTTCACCTTTTCTATTACACCAGCAGTCAAGGGGACCCAAGTGTGTTCAAAATCACTGCGCATTGTGCTTTAGGTAAGAAGTTAAAGTTCTGGGACATTTAGTCAACAACCCCCCCTACTTGTAACCTGGCAAAAAAAAAAAAAAAACCCACCACACACACCCCTAGCCAAGTTCTGTTGCTAGATGCTCATCCTAAAAAAATAGATAAATAAAAATAAAAAAAAAGGGAAGGAGTGTGCTCCTTGGTCAAAGGGCCAGATCTGGGTGGCATCAGTAGGGTAGACCCCATAATGAGGCATTGAAGCCCAGCCCAACCACAGTGGTGCACAGACACAAGGTTACAATGAAAGGGTGTTGGATATTTTGCACCCCCAGATCACAGGCTAGATCGGCCCTGCTCAAACCCCAGCACATGTGCAGCGCACTCTGCAGCATCGCTGAGCTCATCCTCTGGCCTAGAGATGAGGAGAGCGCACTGCAGACACGTAGGGGGTTCGAACCAGAACACTCACTCCTCTGGTGCCGAGAGCAAGTCCAACAGGTCAAGACCATCCCAGCAACAGGACAAGGAAAAAAGCAAAGCCAGGCTTCAGGGGGACAAGGACATGGTCTAGATTTAAGGCTTCCTAACCAAGCACAATTTAAAGCTGCACCAGGCTTGAACACTCTGGGGGCGCTTCAACAGTGTATTTTGAAAAGGCAAACTTACCTTCTAAGCCCAAGTACCTGAGTAGATTACCATGTCCTGAAGAGGAGAGCATTGCTTGCCTTTATCAAAAATCTATAACCAGCTTTAGTTTATGGAATGCAGGAGAAAACTACAATACCAGGAGGAAGCCCTCATACACCCCACATGCAGTCCGTCCCTGAAGGAAGCCCTCATACACCCCACATGCAGTCCGTCCCTGAAGGAAGCCCTCATACACCCCACATGCAGTCCGTCCCTGAAGGAAGCCCTCATACACCCCACATGCAGTCCGTCCCTGGAGGAAGCCCTCATACACCCCACATGCAGTCCGTCCCTGGAGGAAGCCCTCATACACCCCACATGCAGTCCGTCCCTGGAGAAAGCCCTCATACACCCCACATGCAGTCCGTCCCTGGAGGAAGCCCTCATACACCCCACATGCAGTCCGTCCCTGGAGGAAGCCCTCATACACCCCACATGCAGTCCGTCCCTGGAGGAAGCCCTCATACACCCCACATGCAGTCCGTCCCTGGAGGAAGCCCTCATACACCCCACATGCAGTCCGTCCCTGGAGGAAGCCCTCATACACCCCACATGCAGCCCGTCCCTGGAGGAAGCCCTCATACACCCCACATGCAGTCCGTCCCTGGAGGAAGCCCTCATACACCCCACATGCAGTCCGTCCCTGGAGGAAGCCCTCATACACCCCACATGCAGCCCGTCCCTGGAGGAAGCCCTCATACACCCCACATGCAGTCCGTCCCTGGAGGAAGCCCTCATACACCCCACATGCAGTCCGTCCCTGGAGGAAGCCCTCATACACCCCACATGCAGTCCGTCCCTGGAGGAAGCCCTCATACACCCCACATGCAGTCCGTCCCTGGAGGAAGCCCTCATACACCCCACATGCAGTCCGTCCCTGGAGGAAGCCCTCATACACCCCACATGCAGTCCGTCCCTGGAGGAAGCCCTCATACACCCCACATGCAGTCCGTCCCTGGAGGAAGCCCTCATACACCCCACATGCAGTCCATCCCTGGAGGAAGCCCTCATACACCCCACATGCAGTCCGTCCCTGGAGGAAGCCCTCATACACCCCCACATGCAGTCCGTCCCTGGAGGAAGCCCTCATACACCCCACATGCAGTCCGTCCCTGGAGGAAGCCCTCATACACCCCACATGCAGTCCGTCCCTGGAGGAAGCCCTCATACACCCCACAGGCAGTCCGTCCCTGGAGGAAGCCCTCATACACCCCACAGGCAGTCCGTCCCTGGAGGAAGCCCTCATACACCCCACATGCAGTCCGTCCCTGGAGGAAGCCCTCATACACCCCACATGCAGTCCGTCCCTGGAGGAAGCCCTCATACACCCCACATGCAGTCCGTCCCTGGAGGAAGCCCTCATACACCCCACATGCAGTCCGTCCCTGGAGGAAGCCCTCATACACCCCACATGCAGTCCGTCCCTGGAGGAAGCCCTCATACACCCCACATGCAGTCCGTCCCTGGAGGAAGCCCTCATACACCCCACATGCAGTCAGTCCTAGTGGAACACTCATGTTATGTGCATCAACTGTTGGGTTGCTTGGTGGACATTTTCCTTCATAAGAAGCCTAAACAAACTGGCAATGGGCCTTCCGCCATGACCATAGGGAGGACATATTACACCACCATCACCGCAATGAACAGGGATGGGAAGACGGCATTGTATTTCTGTATACCGTGTCAAGCTGAAGAGAAAAAAAAATAAAAAATAAAAAAATAATACTCCTTAAATGCCCAGCTGAAGGGACACTGATTGGGCACGTGCGGAGAATGAGCTGCTGAAAACACAGGAAGGCTGAGGAGCAGGTCAGCACCTCGGCATGGTTCCTTGTCTGTAGAGGTGCAGACAGGTAAACAATAAAATCTTTATTCACCGCAAACAAAGGTCACACTGTGCAAACCCCGAGCTTCAAACCAGCCAGCCTCCTCCCCCACCATGTACTTTGTCTTGGCATGCGTTACAGAAACAAGCAACCAACCCTTCCAGTCATCTTCAGACAATTATTCAGACAATAACCCAATTTAATTTGTCCTCCAAAAAAGGCAACGCAGAACGGCAAGCAGAACAAAATGGCAGCATAGAGAGGGTCGGTCACAGGTTAGGATGTACATAATGTAACTACAACACGTCACCAGCGACCAGCAACACCACATTGGTTACTCCACGGACACAACAGACAGAAGGGTGGTACGTTTTATGGTCGCATCCCAGTCATTTCTAATGGAAACACAACAAATATCAATATAGTAAAAATGCAGCACAATGTATATACCGAAGATGCAGAATAAGTCACTTTAATTTTACTGCACTCCAAACAAAAGGGGACAATATAACAAATTTAAAAAGGTGCTTCTTTGGCTAGTATGTGGGTACCATGGACCAAATGCATCAGGTCTGGCATCCACATACCCAAAACATGAAGACAAGGTACTAAAATATAAAAAAAAAACCCCTGAGGTTTGGATAAGAGCAAAACAGCAGATCCCTGCAGAGAATCACGTGACAAGATGCTGCAGCCCAACCAGCATTAAGCCTGGTAGTAATTAAGTGTACAGGTTGCAATATCCTGCTATGTGTTTCACCTCTACCACTTCAAGGATAGCATGCAAGGCTTCTATAACAATGCCTGTGCAGGTTGGCATTACACTACCCTTTATGCCCAACCTATGGCCCGGGGCTGCATTCGTCCTTTTGGTACTTTCTGCAGCCCTACGGGCACTAATCCGTTTCCCCATTGCCCTATTATAGCAGTCCCTTGCAGCGGGCCCACAGTCCCCGGCCCATGTCCCTTGCAGCGGGCCCACAGTCCCCGGGCCCATGTCCCTTGCAGCGGGCCCACAGTCCCCGGCCCATGTCCCTTGCAGCGGGCCCACAGTCCCCGGCCCATGTCCCTTGCAGCGGGCCCACAGTCCCCGGCCCATGTCCCTTGCAGCGGGCCCACAGTCCCCGGCCCATGTCCCTTGCAGCGGGCCCACAGTCCCCGGCCACCTTCTGAAGCATGATCATATCCTGTTGGGTGTGACAGACTATTCTCTGAATTTTATATGTGGCCCTTTGGTGATGTCAAGGGCCACCCTATATCAAGAAAGTTGACAGCCATTGTACTGAACTTTAAAAGCAGATCCCAACCTTACCCACTTGGGGATAAGGGAAAGGATCTGGAAAAAAAAAAAAAAAAAAAAAAAAAAAAAAAAAAAAAGGGAGAAATTTAATGGATACATCACAAGATATTCACATATTGTAACCATCTCTCTCCATGCAAAGGTTTTTTTTTTTTAATTTTAACACAGCAGGAAAAAAAAAAAAAAAAAACCACCACCACACACAAGCTAGTTTGTCATTTACTGTTTTATTTAGAGATAGGATAAAATTCTCTCAGTTGGTGTAAAACAAAGCCAAGCTATTCTCAGCTTTTGAAGTCATACTGGTGAAGGACCATTACTACATAGACCAGGGATAGGCTACCTATGGCATGTGTTCCAGGGCAGATATGTGATGTCCTTTTCAGTGGCACCCAGAAGGATCATCCTTAGTGAGTCCCTTACAGCCGCTTCCATTCACCTGCAACTGACCGCTTAGCTCGTTAAACTATAAAGCCTGGAAACCTCCATAACATTGCAGAAAGGCTCACCCACCTCCATGACCTTCAGGGCACCAGCCCTCATGTCAGCACCAGTGTAGGCCCCTGCCAGTGGCTGACACTATTAGAAGCCCATCCGCTAAACCTCTTCTCCAATTGAACTGCCAGCTGCAGCAGTATGAAAATATAACCCCCCCCCCCCCCCCCCAATGGGGCAGATACAAGTTCTACTACATGCTACTGTTCAGTGGCAAGTCGGTTTTGCCGAATGCTTGTATATGGACATATGTGGAAAAGTTTTAGTGGAACAAAAAGGCACATTTTTTGTTTTTACCCTTGCAGAGTGCTGGTGGTAGTGGTGGGGGGGGGGGGGGGGGGGGTGTGGGAAATCCCTTAATTTGCAGGGAATCCCCTGGGTCCCCCAGGTCACCAGAACTAGTGTCACCATTGGAAACATAGCCCATCTATATATTACAACTCAGGGGACAACCCAAAATTGGGTGTGTGTGTGTGTGGGGGGGGGGGTTTAGAGGAAGAGGGGAAAAAAAAAAAAAAAGGAAGAAAAAAAACCCCAAAAACACCCACAGAACAACTCACACGGTGTCCGCCCCAGGAAAACCTTTTTGCTTAAAGCATCAGAGTACAGAGGAGAATGTTTTAGACTTGGACAGTTTTTTTTTTTTTTTTTTTTTTTTTTAATTATCCACGATTGTGGAAAGGTTTGAGAGGCATCAAAACAGAGCCTGCCGCCCCCCCCATGGAAATCGAACACAAAAAGCCGAGACATTTCCCCCACAGCTTTGACTTTGAAGTATGAAAATAGAGTTTGTTCTGTGGAGTGGACGATGAGAATTAAGGACCTCTTTGTGTAAGACGTCATCGGCTCGTAGAGGAAGAATCAGAAAAGTCCCATCTGCCCAACTCACTCCAGAATATACATTATATACGGAAGAGAAGGCCACACCAAGCATGAGGTGATCTGGTTTCTGTGGGAAGTTGGGAAAACGACCGTTTATATATTTGATATAATCCAATGGAATGTCTATGGGATGTACTTTACTCCCAATAAACACAGCGCCCCTGTATTGCAGTCTGCACAATGCCATGAAGGAACCGATAGGAGTTTAATGTAGATCTAAGGATAGAGGGGAAGGGTGCGGCCATTGTTGGGATGGGAACTGGAAAAGGGAATTGGCTTGTTTGTAAGCTATAAAAAAAAGGCATGCAAGCAATCTTAAAGGAACATGGTCACAAAAGTGCAGAGCTCTCCTTCAATGAAAGTAATAGGTGGTTTATACACCGGGATAGTGCAGAAACTCTCCTTCCTCCCCCCCTCAGCGGTCCCTGATCCATACAACGAGCACCTCAGAAGGTCAAAGCCTTAGATCTTCACATCAGGAGTGGATCCACAGAACCGAGAGCATGAAAAGCAGATAAATCCCTGGCCCACCATTCATTTACTGATCGAAGAGAAGGAAAGTTTAGTAGATAAGCACTCATTTACTGTGAAACAGGCAGTTTGCACAGCCAGTATGGACATCGACAGTCTATGGTGGACTCCATGTATGAATGCAGCCACCCATCAGCTGAACACCCAGGATTCCTCATTCCAAAACCGTCCCGTCTGATCTGTATCCAGATTTCCAGGCAAGATCTGCTGACCTCTTCCCTGCAGGCAGACATGTGACACCGGCTGTACGGGGGACAATGGAACATTTATCTTGTGACGCCCTGGGAGTGGGATGTTCACTAATGACATAATGCAGAGTTCAATGCTATGAAGAAGCCACAGAAGGCTAGACCACCATATACACGCTACGAGTCCCGAGGAGCTTTATGAAAAAACAATGAATGTTCCATTCTGCAGCGCCGACAAGCTGGAGGCAAGGAGAGCATGCATGTTCCACCCAGCAAACAACCAAACTACTCTCCTCTCCGCCTGCAGAAGGTTCAGACACACAAAGTGTAAATGCTGGAGGGCAGTAGAAGGCACATATTTTAGCAATGGAGGAAAGAAAAAAAAAAAGAAAAAAAAAAAAAATTGTGAGCAGCAAAGCAAATATTTTCTGTGTTACAGGTAACCAGCATCTGCACACTTTACAATGGAATGGGCTGAGATCCAACAGGGACCAGGAGTTCACGTTTCTCTGGAAGCATGCTGGGAAATTATGTTGCATGACCAACTTTAGACAGGTCAGCTCTGGCAGTCTGTGCACAGCCAAAGGGCAGCCTGTCATCTAAACCTTATACGCATGATCTCTTCACTTTCCCGCCACTCCATTAATGAGTTATTTGGTGTAGAGACAGACCATGTCAGATCTTCATTCTGACCACCACCAAGGAGAAGCTACCAGAAGGAGGCGGCGAAGACCACCAAGGGAAAAGCAACCGGAAGGAGGCGGCGAAGACCACCAAGGGAAAAGCAACCGGAAGGAGGCGGCGAAGACCACCAAGGGAAAAGCGACCGGTAGAGGAGGCGAAGACCACCAAGGGGAAGCTACCAGAAGATTTCCTGCTCAAAAAGGCGAAGCTATAGGATCCTATGACAGTAGATTAAAATAAACTCAGCATATGAAGCCTAAGAACACAGCCTACAGACTTTTCCCATCCTGTTCAGCAACAGTGGTCACCGGTATGAAGAGACTAAAGTAGAGAGCACAAGGAGTCTAGACGGCTAGACAAAAACATACCTATACCAGGCCTGAGACATATCGGGGTGCCAAATCCCAGTGCAGTCAAAAAAAAATAAAGATTTGGAAGGGAGGGGTAGACTTTAAGGCACTACATACATACCCCCCATAACCTTTATTGATATGGTAAATATAAAGTCACCCATTAGGTTACAGTAAACAATTTTGTACATGCAAGGTTATCCGCACAATATGAAGCACCATTGAATGCAGGCCTTCAGCATGCTAAAAAGTTCAATTTTAAGTATATTCATTTCTGGCACTTTAGGAGTGCTGAAGCCAGTCAGTCAGTTTTGGTTTATATTGTGCAGTTAACTTTGCATGAACACAATTACTATGTTATTGCAACCTAATGGGTGGCTATCAAGTCAATAAATTTTGTAACTTATTTTGTAAGTTTTTTTTAACTCAAGTTTTTAACACCAGTTTGAGTTGACTTGCAAACATATAGGGGGGGGGGGGGGGGAATACAATTATACCATAAATCATTCTATTGGATAGGACTTGTATATCTATTCCATATGGATACCACATAATTTTCTCTTCCCCCACCTACCAAATCACAACTACATACGGAAAATAACACCCCTATGGTGGTGGAACACACAAGTCTGTTGTAGCAACATTCACACTTCTAATCTTCTCCCTCTACCCTTCCCCACTCATTCTATAGTTTGAAAAGGATCGATCCACCCCTGGGATTCCATCGGATGCCATAATAAAGGGGTATCATACCAGGCATCCTTAACCACGGATCCCAGATTTTATGGATTTTGGAACACCCGCTATTCTTTTATTAAGGTATCATTACCTTGTGTCCACCATTCCTCATATATGTAGGAATACTCGGAGATATCCATTTTGTGCCATCAACTTCCATGCTATAGACATCTTAATAGCTGTCCAAACTGCTGGTATATACATTTCTTTTCTAAGTAACCTAGTAGACTTATTTTAAGATCCAAATTGTATCTGTTTGATAGTTTAATAATTTGGTGGTTGAACTTTAGGTGTCTTAAAGTCTCTTTTCCCTTCAAAAATCCTTATTTGGTGAGTCTAGGTGACGGTTTGAGATGGAGGAGGTGCCAGTGATTAGGTTGGGGAGAGGGGGAGGGGGCGTCCATTCTCTACCTCACCAGCCTTAAAAAAGGAAAAAATAAAAATTTTTACTGCTCTGCCATGAAAAGACAAGGGTGGCTTAGTATGCAGGTTACTCATTGAACAGTCATTTCCTCCCCATGCATGGCTGCCCATACAATGAGGCTGTTTGCACAGTTCCACACAAACTAGGACCGTATTATAGTAACAGAATTACAGACAATACAAGGCCTGTTTGATCTTCCAGTGACCAGTTCAAGCATCAAAGCAACTCCATGTCACCTCCATCCTCCCCCACCGCTCCCAGGAAGGGAAATGGCCTATGTGCAGTAAAGCAAATTACACCCCATGCCGTTTTCTCAGCACCTTCCACCGACCAGCAAAGAAGAGCTGACACAGGCCTTCACCTCACATTACTGATAACCGGAGAGGAGACTTCCTGCTCATAATGTGCTGAGGAGAGCTTCACCAGGTTACACAAAGTAAATACAGACAGCTGAGATCATTCAAAGTACACCGACATCTGTGCCAGAGCTATAACCCCCATCATCCATTCCACAGAACCTCAGATGTCTCCATGAAGGTCCGTTCACCCCATCAGCTAGGATTGACTGGAAACTCCATAGATACCTGGACACTACAGAGAGGTGCAGTTACTAGAAGTCTTTGAATCCTTGTAACCCTAGAAAATGTAATTTCTAGATGGAGAAGGAAGGGTTAGACCTTTTGCCACCCTTCTCATCCCCACCATGGGGAGATGCACCCTCTTTATACAGGTGACCATCAGCACCAATGGGAGGGGACATCCAAAACTTTAGAGTTATCCCCACAACAAGAGGTGGGCTAAATCTTGCAATGGGGCCATTTATGGAGACACAATGTATTAAGAGGCAAATTCCCCTCAGAGAAAGATTTTCTCCAACTTCCTGTTGCCTCTCTGGGACAGGAGATGGGGATTTCCCAATAACATACATACCATACAAACATCCCCATGCAATTTTGGAATGAAGACCCACTTTAAAGTATGTAAAACCAAATCAAGAGTTACCATATTAAATTTTAAAAAAACAGGGGTGTACAATCTGCAGCCCAACACAAAATTATAAAAATGTTGGTTTAGAATCGCTTGCAAAAATGCATTTATACTTTAGATTTTATTTTTTCAGCTGCATCTGTTCACTGAATCTTTACTGGCCTTTTAGAAGTCATCTTCCCAAAGAAAAATCTCCCACTTTTCACAATCACGCCTTCAGGTCATCAGTTTTTGACAGCACTGATATTTGTCAGCAACTATTTAAAGATGAAGCTCACCAAGGACAAAATTAGAATAAATATCTAATGGGCACCTTGAAAATTCATTGAGCACTGCTACTCCATCCATCAAGATATCGGACACTGTTAAATCAATCAATAATCGCACTAGATATGTTGTCATCACTGTTAAGCGATCGTTAACTTGTGAACTGCCTGACTTTCTGCTCATCAGCCATCTTTATTGTTGGTGAAGTGCAGGGATATGCAATTAGGGGACCTCCAGCTGTTGCAGAACTACAAGTCCCATGAGGCATAGCAAGACTGACAGCCACACGCATTACACTCAGAGGCATGATGGGACTTGTAGTTTTGCAACAGCTGGAGGTCCGCTAACTGCATATTCCTGGTGTAGTGTATATGTGCGGCCCAAGACAGGTCCTCTTCCAATGGGGCCCAGGAAGGTCAAAAAGTTGGACAACCATTTTAAAGGAAGTTGCAGATTCAAAGACTTAAGTTATTGGTGGTCCTACCATGAAAGTCCTGGTTCAGGTACTTCCTAATACTAATAAAAAAAGGTTACTGGTTTCGTATGAAGACCTCCTTGTTCTTACTGCAGAGAGTAGTGACCTGGAGGTCAGAAGAAGACACCAGTTAGAGCTGCTGGACAGCCCAGGAGATGAACGCTCCTTGAGGACTATGCTTCCTGGCAGACTTCGGGGGAGAAGGTCCCTGGACCTCCTTGAGGACTATGCTTCCTGGCAGACTTCGGGGGGCGGTTTGAGAGAGAAAGGTCCCTGGATCCAAAAAGGCATTTAGTTCCTTCTGTACAGGTCAGATAAGTTTGCTTAATTGTTGCTTGTGGTGAACCAAACTTTGTTAGCCTAAATGCTGAGCAGCTTTACCCGGCATCCATACCACACAGCAGAAGTCCTCATCTTCTGGACAGTCCTGGAACTAAGCCTGAGAAAACTCAACTCCCTACAGAATTTCCCAGTAAACATCCTGATAAGATTCTGCAATAAGAAGCTGAATTGCCCTTCAGGAGCAACGCTACAAGCCTGCAGGACACAAAGCATTCAGAAGTCAGACTTTTGCACATCTACAAAGCTTTCATGGAGCAGCTTTTTAAACAAAGAGGTCTCATTACCAGGTAAACCACCCAACATCTGCCCAAAATACCATCTGCAATCAGCAAAGCTACGTGTAACAGAGGCAAGTATGTGTAGACCAAGAAAAGCCTCCAGGAAACCAAACCCGCCGCACACCTGAAGAGCTTGCACAATCCTCCCAGGAACCGGGCCAATGCTCAGGTTGTGGGAGGAAAAAAGAGCGAGCGAGCGTACATTACATACAACAAGCAGGTACCGCTTACGGCCCCAGAGAATGCATAGAAGCATATGGAAAATCCCGCAGATGTTCGAGGTGAACAGAAATTGGAGTTAAATATTCATAAACCTGCATCTACGTAGACCAGAGAGCTTTAACTTTCCCATTAGTTTCCTTGACAGCCACTGGATTATTTAGCGATGTCAAAACTAACCTAAGAGAGTTCCAGGAAATGGGATTCATTACTCAGTCTGTCCACCCGCAATCTATAACCGGCACTCCGAGGCCTGCTGTGATCACCATGGTGTGTCTTCTGATGAAAAACACGGGAAGGAGGAAGGATACTGAAAATGTTATTTATGGCGTTTGACACGTCAATTTCTCCACTTCATTTCAGCTTCATAAAATTCAGTTCAATTCTAAAATGTGTGTAATCCAGTCTAACCCATCCCCCCATCATTTGGTCCCCAAAACACCCAAGTGGATATCTCCACTAAAAAACCCATCTAATAAAAATGTCAGTAAAGTTGGGTACAAATTTCAGCAAGTTCCTGAGGGGACCAACAATGGGCAGCCTTCAGCCACCTCCACCTGACATTTTTACAAAAAAATAATTAAAACACAAAAAGCAGCCGGGAAGAATATTGACGGCTCAACAGCAACTGCATCTAATCTGATGCAGCCGCTGGTCTTGTATTTTGACAGCCTCCATTTGAGGTTCTCAGAATACAATAACCGTAGTGGGAGATTCCCCCATCTGTGCAATACGTTTTTTTTGTTAAAGGTGATACTAAAAACACTCCATTTACATTCTTCTGTTTATTTCTATCCAGCGATCACATGACCCGGCGACCACATGACCCCGGCTCTCTCCCAGCCAGTCTGCAGGGAAACATAAGTAGGAGGAGCTTCTAGTCCTCTGCTGCTGGTCACATGTTCAACATAAAAAACGGCTTTTGGTATACAAATTAATATCAATAAACTGTTTTAAAGGGTCATAAATTATTATATCATTTTGAAATTTGTGCACCAAAATTTCGGCCGCCAAAACACATCAGCTGAATATGGTGTTTTCAGCATTGTCTGAAAGAAAAGGTGCCAATAATGGCACCGAAAAGAGGGCGGGGTCTGCCCTGGGTGCAGCACATTGCAGGGGTGTCATCCTGGAGGTTCAGTCCGAGTCCTCCCCTCCCACAGGGCGGCGATCTCCCTGTGTCACGGAGCTGTCCGGGCGGCCGCAGTAATGATGCTCCGCCTCCTGTGACTGATGGCACAAAGATCCAATGCCGGGACATTGAATCAGTGTGACGTATCACAGGAGGCGGGATGTTGTTTGCTATGGCCGGGAAATTCAAATCCAGCTCCACGACACAGCGGGAGATCGCCGCTCTGATCCGGGGACCGGCGAGGCTGCATTCATCTTTTGCATCATGTCTGCAGTCTGACCATCTCCTGTATCAGGTCTGCTAGAGCTGCACCAAATAGAAAAAACTTTGCCAATACTATTAGCAGTGTGTTTAAGTCAGAGACTGAGGACACAAGAGATGGTCAGAGACTGCAGACACGACACAAAAGATGGTCAGAGACTGCAGACACGACACAAGAGATGGTCAGAGACTGCAGACACGACACAGGAGATGGTCAGAGACTGCAGACACGACACAGGAGATGGTCAGAGACTGCAGACACGACACAAGAGACGGTCAGAGACTGCAGACACGACACAAGAGACGGTCAGAGACTGCAGACACGACACAAGAGACGGTCAGAGACTGCAGACACGATACAGGAGATGGTCAGAGACTGCAGACATGACACAAGAGACGGTCAGAGACTGCAGACACGACACAAGAGACGGTCAGAGACTGCAGACACGACACAAGAGACGGTCAGAGACTGCAGACACGACACAGGAGATGGTCAGAGACTGCAGACACGACACAGGAGATGGTCAGATTTTTTTTTTTCTCTTCGTGCAAGAAAAATGCAAAGGGGAGGAGGATAGACGGAGGCAATGTAAGAAGCTATGTAGATGGACCAACTGTGCACGCCTCCAAAACACATGAAATGTAAGCAACTCGGGTAATATCCTCTTACCGGTATCCAAGGTTGAGCAACACTGGATAGAAAGCAAACAATCCATTAAGACCGGGTGATGTCACCCAAATAAAAAGGACGGTGAGGTCTCTACCTCCCGACTACAAAGTGTTCATTCAGAAACTCAAACCTTCACAGCCAAGGGTTCCCAGGTTTAGGTGCCGCCATCACCAGAGCCAAACCGGAAACCATAAACTTCTCTGCAAATCCTTCCTGTTCAATTCTCCAGAAAATAAATTCCACAAAGAATGAGAAACCCAACAATGGCAATGGGTGGTGAGCAGCTGTAGAACGGAAGAGTCCATCTACTGAAGCCGGTTGTAGATGAACTGGTCATGCAACTGCAGCTTGGTGCAGAAATCAGCTCTACACGATGGAGGACAGTTTACATTTTCATTTTTTTGGAAACAAATACATTTAGTCAGCAAAAACATCAGTTTGCAGAAACTTAATACCCTCTGGCCAGGAACCCCAACCCACTAAACAGGGGTCCAACTAGGTAACCCATAGCACAGACTGGATGTACTGAATTCGATCGATCAAAGATCCTGCTGAACCGTCTGAATTTCGATCAGTCTATGGCCGGCTTTAAGACGGACTGCCCAGGAGCCTTCAGAAGCCGATCAGCAGACTTCTCCAATCACAGGCTCCCTTTAATTCAATGGGAACATTTGCTTACAAGTACACAAACCTCACCACAGGAAGTCGCTTGTAATTGAAGGTAAACTCCGGGAACGGGACCTCCTACCAGCAAATGTGAGGGGATGGAAGAGCAAGAATGGCTGCCATGAGTCCTGAACAAAATCGGTGCCATTAAAATAATAAGAGCAATTCATGTGCAACTTATATAACTGAGGACTTTTATTAAGAGGTCACATTAGGATTTCGGTGAAGATCGAATCTGAAAAGTCACAAAGTGGAACTGGATCACAACTGGATCCTGGCAGAAAGCAGCAAACAATGCAAGCTGTGCCTGCAGAGAAAGGAATGCACTCGGATTATGCAAAGCATCTACCAGGCCAAGAATTACCGACTCCACAGAAACAAAAACGGGTCAGGACTTACACAAGGTCTTCACAGGATTTAATCAGACTGGGAAAATGAATTAAAAATCACAAAACTGACACTTGAATTACGTACATGAAGAGTCTTATCAGAGTTTGTTATTTTGTTCAACAACTTGATTTACACACCACACTGGTTGACGGATCGTTGATTTCTATAGCAAAGCCCAGCAGATGGATACCCCAGTAGAAGCGGGTTTACTAGAAAGAACCAAAATCTCCTGCGCTTGAGAAAGCTGGATGTGGTCGTGAATCTCCACGGGTTCAACCACCACATTGGCTGTTCTGCCACTCAATAGGTCGGGGAACCCCAAGAGGAATTCTATAAAGAAAAGGAACAGAGGGCACACCAACCTAGTCCATTACCTTTAAAATAAAAAAAAATAAAAAAAAAAAAAAAGTTATAAAATTATACTTACAAAAAGGCATAAATCAAGCAAAAATACAGTCCACCTCGGTGTTCCACCAAGCAGGTTCTAATGACAAGTGCCAATTTGGACATGAAGAGTCCAAAAGAACCAACGTGTTTTGAAGGGTGTCCCCCTTTTCCTCAGAACTGAATCTGAGCACACTGGGTGGACTGCATTGTGCTTGATTTATGCATTGGTTTGACTAAAATGTTATATATTATTTAATATAAATTGTTGCAAAGGTAATGCTCTAGGCTGGTTGCACCCTCTGTTCCTTTATGAAGCACATTTGTTCCTTTCCGCAAAGCGACCGAACAAAGTCACTCTTACAGCTGGATTAACAAAAGGATCTATTTAATGTACATTATGAAGAGTCTGCTGGTGAAGTGGGACGTCATCCTTTGGCTTTGTAACCACCACAGAAGACGAGGCGAATCTGGTGGGAAACTGTCCACTCAGGTCCTTAGAGGTGACCATAAATGGAGCAGAAAACCCCAATTTGGTGGATTACCAATCTTGCATTTATTCTTCGATGCTTTGGGAAAGATACAAGTCATCAGCCTGAGATCTCCCAGCTCAGAAAACCTCCCGGCAAGGCACCCAACTGATGGTTGGCAATACAGATAAAAGAACAGCAGATCAAAGTACAATGTGTGCACAGCTTTCCATGCCAGGCAAGTTGTGACGGGTCCCAGTGACCTCAGGCAAGCATGGCGACAGGTCCCCAGTGCCACAACAAATCCAACCAGGTGAGTGAAGCTACCTCTGTCTTTGGACACCTAGGAAGCCATTGTGTGACTCAATGCCAAGATCTATAAGCTGCCATAATACTTTGTGTAGGCCTTGGATTTCTTCACATTAAATGAAAGGGGGAAAAAAAAAAAGCCATAAACAAGCTTCTTTCTGGTGAAATTAGATTACTTGGTCATCAGATCATTTCCTCCATCCCCCCCATCTGGCACAGCAAGGTTAATAGACTTCTCATTACAGCACACAACTCCCCGGGTTATATATTACACCAACGTCACATTCATGCCTGGAATATTTCTCGACAAGTCACAGCAGAAGCACGAGAGCCCCAGGGGCCCATCCATAAGAGCCCAGTCATCGTACACTGAGCCCCAAACAATACTAAAAACCAGATGAAGAGTACCCCAGTGATTCAGAGGAGGGCACTTCAACTGCCAACTTGCCATTTATAAAGAGAAGCTCTGCAGCTACCAGGACTGTCCTACAATCAGCACCAGCTGTAGCTTCGTTCGGTGATGAAGCATCTGAGACTCCAGTATTAGGAAAGGGTCACAGAATGGTCGGAAACCTTCCTGCTGCCCAAGCTGTTTGCACACTAGTGGGTGCGCTACCCGGAGCAGACAGTTCACAATGATTTGTCCATCAAGTTGATCTAGGAAGCCATAAAAAAAAAAAAAAATAAGTGAACCTGGGAGCATTGGGACTGATCCAACAAGCAGTACAGAGATGGTTCTGGGTGTGCAGTGTGGTAGACGTGTATAAATCATAATTCAGGCAACGTGTAAAGAGAATAATGTTCTGCTGCAAGCTTCACCTTCCTCTCTAGATAACCCAACATCAGGAACAAGCTGCCCACAGCTGTGAACCTCTCCATGTCCAACACCTTAGTCCTCAGAGGGGAGTGGGAATTCAGGGGGGGGGGGGGGGGGGAGCGTCGGGGAGTAAGACACTCTAAAAGCCAATGTTACATTTATTAAAAAACGAGTCAAAAGCAGACAAGTCCCCCTAACTGTGCCTTTAAATGGTGAGCCGAGAGATCATATGGGGGGGGGGGGGGGTCATCCCACCTAGTGGGCTTCTAGCATCCCTAACCCTATATTTTGATATAAAGAAGGATTGACACTTCTGCTAGAGCTGAACGGCTATTGACTAGAAAGACATCCAAATACAAAGGGCAGGGCACTCAGAAGACAAGACAAGGGGGCAACAAGAAGTTGGGAGGAAGCCGCAGAAGGCCAACATGTTAGAATTGATGCATAAAGTCACCCCAGAACTTGGGTCTCCAGAACATGGCTACTGTAAAGGCAGCTTACATTGTCCTGCTACAACCCATTTAGAACCTTCAGTATTACAGACGAACTTACTGTGGGTGGAACCAAGTGCAAAGAGAAAAAAATTAGTTGCATGCAGAATTAGGTAACCTGTACTGTAAAAATTAGATGAAAAACAGACAGATGGTAAAATTTGGCCAAGAAGAAGTTTTTCATCAGGGAGAAGTATGTTGCACCATAATCCACAAAGGCAAAGATCTTCTAGTGTGTGATCTCCCTGGTTGTATGGTCTTCCTCTCAAAACCCAAAAGAGAACACATGAAGGTTCCTCTGATTTCAGCTCATAAATGGTTCCAGGTGCTGCAGCTTTCACCAAGAGGCCAAGAACGATTGCTAGGCAAAAATCTGATTAAGCCACAAATTGGGGTTGTGAGACCGATGCCATGCTTTATATACAAAAGTGGGGGGCAAATGCTGCCTGGTTTGTAACATGCCATTACAATGCCTATGGAGGTGATGCTCAGGAAATGAAAGACTACATTTTTAGGATTAGATGCACATTATAAAATTGAACCCCTCTGTTCTATTCATCTTTCCTGGTAGTAACCAGCATGCTAATCAGAAAACAGGGATGATAGATGATATCCATGAAGCTTGGCTACCATGTGACTGGCACAGTTTTACCCAATTTAGTTCTAGAATGTGACCAATACCACCAACAATGGGGCCTAGTGAGAAGGACGCACCGCTTGACCGATATGCACCCAGCTCTAGGCAATCTTTATAGCTGAACTTGTATAAACTATTTGTATAATCCATTGCAACCAACTTTTCCACAAGAGTACATGCATGAGCTGCAGCCTCTTCTCACATGATTCCACCAAAAATGCTCTACAAATTCAGAGGAAGAACTTCATACAAGATCACAGGGGTGTCAGCTAATGGAGAATTTAGCAAAGAAAGGAAAAACACCAAAGAAATGCCACAAACAAACAAAAAAAATTCAGTACAGCCCAATTCTGAAATCCTAACCAAGGCCAGCCATGAATGGAGGGCAGAAGAGTTGCAAAGGGGCATAACAGACATACAAAAGGGTAACAAGAACAAAAACACAAAAAGTAGACTAATTTGCCATCTAAATATCAAATCTGCCAATATGAGCTTTACCAGAGCCCCCAGGAGCAGTCACCCAACTCCGACCAGAGAGCCCCCCCACAACCCCCAGGAGCAGACCGCTACCAACTGCCCCCCCCACCACCGAGCCCCCAGGAGCAGACCCCCACACAGAGCGGCATTGCCAGGAAAGGGGGGGGCCCCGTCTTCTGCAGCATGCAACTTATGGCCATATGACAGTCCAGAAGAGACAAATCCAAATTCCTCCAACAGGGAGATAAACAGTAAAAATCCTGTTTGCAGTTGGGTCACACAGGTCAATGAAGGCCAGACAGGGAGGATTAGACTGATATTTATCATCCAGAATCCACTTACAGATCACAAAATGTTGCATCGTTCATCAAAAGGTGGACAATGAGAGACCAGAACATCTGTAGGAATGTTGGCTGGCATACAGCAACTATTTACTTCAGGGCCCAAACTGTATAAATCCTCCAGAAGAAACTGACAGCTGGATGCAGCCACGTAAAAAAAAAAAAAAAAAAAAAAAATTTGAACAATTGCTGCACCACATTCCCTGTGTACATGATTTTAACATTACCGCCTAATACACAAATATTTAGTTAGCCTAACCCCAAACCCCCCCCCCCCCCCGATCTTCTATGATTCATTTTAGGGGCCACTGGGGAACTGCTGACCAAACGCTTGGGGGCCTTTTACTGCAGAATTGTTCTTGCACCGCAATGTTCAATGACCGGCCCCTGGACATCCTGGGATAGGAGGGCACTAATCAGACGAGGTGGACATCCGGGGATAGGAGGGTACTAATCAGACAAGGTGGCCATCCAAGGATAGGAGGGTACTAATCAGACGAGGTGGACATCCGAGGATAGGAGGGTACTAATCAGAAGAAGTGGACATCCGGGGATAGGAGGGTACTAATCAGACGAGGTGGACATTCGGGGATAGGAGGGTACTAATCAGAAGAGGTGGACATCCGGGGATAGGAGGGTACTAATCAGAAGAGGTGGACATCCGGGGATAGGAGGGTACTAATCAGAAGAGGTGGACATCCGGGGATAGGAGGGTACTAATCAGAAGAGGTGGACATCCGGGGATAGGAGGGTACTAATCAGAAGAGGTGGACATCCGGGGATAGGAGGGTACTAATCAGAAGAGGTGGACATCTGGGGATAGGAGGGTACTAATCAGAAGAGGTGGACATCTGGGGATAGGAGGGTACTAATCAGACGAGGTGGACTGGGCAGTGGCAAAGTCTTTTAAACGAATGAATTTGTACTGATTAAAATCGTTCTGTTATCTTACGAGAAAAATTTACATTTGTGCCCATCCCTGAATCTCCTCTTGCATGAGGATAGGATGAGGTTTAGGGGAGGGGGCTCCCCCGCTCATGAATTCCTGTAAATTACAATGAGCAATACATTTCTGTCCAACAGATAAAATAAGAACGGCACCGCAGGTCACATGGCAGAAGCATGCTCAGGAGGAAGTGTTGTAGCACACAGCTAGGGAGTGATAGGGGAACCCGGGGGGGGGGGGGGGGTTCTATCACACAGAAGGACCACAACGATATCCAGATGATTCTCGAAATTGGAGGAAAAAAAAAAACCACAAGAGCTTCAAATTGTACCCTACACACAGTGCCACATTGGAGGCGATCTACAGGCAATCCTCTAGACCACGTCAGACACAAGGCCTGTCAATCAGACGTGGCCCAGGACAGAACTCCTGTGTCAGATCCTGCACTTCTTTTTGCAACAGTGGAGAGGCTCGTCTCTGGCTCTCCATCTAATAGATCGGTGGGATGTACTGGGGGAAAAAAATAAATAAATAAGTCCCATCCATGGAGGTCCCACCTCCCAACATAAAGGATCTGCTAGTGACAACTCAGGGCTTTCCTCCATACATTGGCCAAACAGCGGCTTCAAGACCTCCTAGTTGTATGTAATATGTAGCGGGAAGTGATGTGGACGGCCAAGACGCTCATCTCATTGACAGGAGTGATTAGCGGGCACATTAGGTGACATGGAACATGTGTTCTCCATCACTTGTCAGTACTGGGGGGGGGGGTTCACCAGATGTTAAAGAGATCCTCACAATGGCTGTTTATGGATCACAACTGTCACAACACATTTATCTGCCTGGAGTAACAGTCAATGATGAGAGCCAGACCTGTATGGGGGGGGGGGGGGGGGCTGCCAGGTTTTCTGGAGTCCGAGGGCTGCACGTTACACTTCTAACAGTAAAACATCATACGCTGTCCTGAGACCCCAAAACACCCCCCCCCCCAATTAACAGCAGCAAGCCCCAATACACCCCCCCCCAAATTAACAGCAGCAAGCCCCAATACCACCAGATGAAAATAAAGCCGTTCTACCAAATCACACCACATACAACTTATCAATGGAAGGATGACGACGATGAGAATGATGATGAGAATGATGATGAGGATGATGATGACGATCGGCATTCACAAAGACCAATTATTAGCAGAGTGAACTAAAACAAGTGCAGTGTATCTAGATTTATTCTCCAATCACTTGATTTTGCTCATTTATAGCCAAAACACAAAAGTAGCAGATTTTGGCCGCTGATTGAATCTGTCAGACAGCCAATAATATCCTCCATTGTCAGGTTTGTCCTCACATCAGACAACAGGCCTCGGGGGTTCCGGAGCGGGGGAGGGTATTTGTACAGGTGAGGACGGGGATTGGAGTCACACAATAGGGACACACTGGAGGGGGAGGGGAACAATGTGGATGAACTTGAAAATATCATCACTTACGGTATATTGAAGCAAAAACAACAAACGTTCGCTGATTTTGGTTTTATTCATATACTGCCATTATTACTGGTTACCTATTAAGGCAGTTTTTTTAACCCCTTCAATACCGGGCACTCGCCAATTTTCAGCACCATCACACATTGAATGATAAAATTGCGCGGTCACGTAACATTGTACAAATGATGATATTTTTATCGAGAC